>JAHWFO010027286.1:1056220-1077659 GCA_023313115.1 Rhysida immarginata
AGTTCTACGTCTTAAAAACCCGCGGCTTTGGCAGTCACCAGAGCCTCCGTCAATTTTTTTTTTTTAAAACATTTCATCTGTGACGGATTGTGATAATTGACAGTACTGCTAATACTAAAAAAGTCACTGTCAACATGAGGGTGATACTAACACAATGAGTCCTGTTACAACGGGACAAAGTCACTACTGTCAATTTGACATTATAACCTAACACAAAAACACATTTACAACTATTAGGTGTAAACTTTGCTCTTCAGTGAAAATGGCTCGTCGGGCTCTTTTGATTTTAAAATTACTTAGATTTAATTTGATTTATTTATTTAGTGTGCTATTTTTAAATGCCAATAGATGTACGTATATAGTTAAACCTATGACAACAATATATTTTTGAACCGTAGCCTAAGAAAAATATAAGATTTTTTTATAATGATGAAAAAAGTTTTTTTTTTTTAATAGTCTTATTCGTCGGCTGCGATGTTTGGATTTTAACAATCACTGTTTTTCATTTGTTGGAAACAATGAAACTTGTATTGTTGCTCGTCACGATGAAAACGGGCACGGAGCAAGAGGATTTAGCATTTTATATAGGAGGGTTGGGGCATAAGTCATGGCAACTATTTTTTTTCTCATAGCTAAGGGATGGTATCACAAAATGTCATATGTCTCGAAGAAACCGTTGATGACCCTGTGATTTCTTTTGTTGCATAGAGAACAATGGTAAATCAGTTCTTAGTCAACCGCCGTGCAGGATGGATGTAACCCGAGTTGAACAACGCTCAATATAGCCGGTCTCTGGTGGCTTTGGTAAGAATTGGAGCACTCACTATACTCTCCGGACTTTTCTCCATGTGATTTTGATCTTATACGGACGGTAAGGAACCATTACGTGGTAGACAGCTTCGGACACGAATGGACATTGCAAATACCCGTATTGTGCAACAGGAGATAACCAGATTTCCACATGGTGAGAGAAATGGTGAAGCAGATGATATGGGCGCCTGTCACAACTTTGGCAGCGTACTGTGAACGTTCAGGGGACTACTTTGAGGCCCTTTAGAACGGGTATGTGTGCTGTAATGATTCTGGAACATGAAAGCTGTAATGTTATATCATCTACCTTAATAAACATGAAGAGCAAAATATTTCCGTGTTGCTAAATGTCCGTACATTTCCTCCATTCCTTGTCCTTTCATCTATATATTTCGCATTTTCCACCCACGGTCGAATTCTCACAAAAAAAAATAGTTGCCATGACTTTTGCCCCAACCTCGTATAAGATGCTTGGATATATATAATACATTGATTGTTGTAATTTATTTAATTATTGTTGTTGCAAAGTTTACTTTTACGATTTGCGTGTTGTTGGTTTAATAATGTGGCAACTATGTTGTTTACGTTCTTCGACACCTCCTATGCAGCTATGGCGCCTGATCTATCTCCCCGCCAGTGAATTGTTTTTTTGAATTGATTTTCTACAAGTTTACCCTCCAACGTCCCATTCACTTTAACTTTAACATCTTCCCTTGATTGTCTTCTGTTCTCATTCACCATGCAAAGCTTACCGCTTAATGTAATCCTGCGAGAAGATGTTCTTTTTTACGTTTGCCAAGTGAATGGTCTACTTTCCAGCAAGAGTAGATAAACAGAAACCATATGTCCCATATGAGCCGTTTCTCGCGCACTAGGTTCTCTCTCCATTTTTTTTTTTGTTTTTTTTTTGTTTTTTTTTGTTTTTTTTTTTAGATTTCTATTCGAAATTCTTCTTTCATTGGTTTGCATTACTTACTCGGGTATATGTGTATACATATTTTGTATACAGGGTGTTTCAAAATTATGTACAATAAATTTAGTGACATATTCTTCAGGTCAAAAGAATACGAAAATGTTCTATAGCACTTTGTCTGGAAACGATTTATTTACGCGATACAGCCAACTAAACCCGTGGCTCCAAATTACAGGAATTGTTCAAAGTGCCCGCCACCAGCTGGCACGCACGCTTCGGCTCGTTGCATGAGAGACCTTCTGATGTCATGGAAGAGTTCGTCGCCAGCATTACAAATGGTTTGGCATGCATTTTCAATTCGTTGTCGCAGATCCATAATGTTAGGAACTTCTGTGCTGTAGACGATCGTTTTCACATGACCCCACAGAAAAAAGTCCAAGGGATTAAGGTCGGGTGATCTTGCAGGCCAGGCTACCGGTCCACCTCGACCTATCCACCGATTCGTGTATGCAGCATTAAGGTGTGCTCGCACAACATGGGTGAAATGTGCTGGAGCGCCATCATGCATGAACCGCATGTTACATCTTATCAAAAGAGGAACATCTTCCAGTAATTCTGGCAATGCATTCTGCAGAAACAAAAGATACGTTCGCCCAATCAATCGTGGCGGCAACACATAAGGGCCAATTAAGTTATTTCCGACAATTCCACACAAAACGTTCACGGAGAAACGCTCTTGATGCGCTCGAGCTCTGGTAACATGCGGGTTAGCATCTACCCAATGGTGCTGGTTGTGAGAATTTACGATTCCTGTCCGGGTGAAGGTTGCTTCGTCCGTGAAAAGTATCTGGCTGAGACAACTAGGGTCTGCAGCATGACGACGTTGTATCCATTGGCAAAATCGTTGTCGGTGTGGATAGTCCGTTGGGTTCAGTGCCTGAACCAGTTGCAGTTGGTATGGATGCAAAAGCTGACGGTGAAGAATGCGCCAAACAGATGAGTGCGGAATGTGTACCATGGAAGAAATACGACGGGTGCTTGTCTGTGGTTCATCATGTATGTTGTCAATTATCACATCCTGAGAATGTGCTACAGGCCGCCCTTGTCCTGTTTGACGGCCAAAGGAACCACGCTCCCTCAAATGTCTGTCGACAGATACAAATGTTCGGTTATTTGGCAAACGTCTATTCGGAAAGCGTTCTTGGTAGAGTCTTTTTGCTTCCACAGCATTTCCGTCCGCAAGACCATACATTAGGTGCATGTCAGTGTATTCTGCACTGGAATACGTGTACATGACTTTTTTTTACGTAAATCGTATTGCGTATGTCAAAGCACGCAAACGTTCTGAAATTGATATTCCTAGTGGATGTACAGTAGTGAAACTACAGTAATGGAAACAACCGTACACAACTAATGGAACAACCCTAAAGTAGGTTTAAATGGAACAAATCACTCAACCTAGTGTTGGGTCGAAACGCTGGAACTGCTAAAATATCGTCCGCTAACTACCGTGCTTTCCTACTGTATGATATTGGATTACTCGCAAACAAATCGTTTCCAGACAAAGTGCTATAGAACATTTTCGTCTTCTTCTGACCTGAAGAATATGTCACTAAATTTATTGTACATAATTTTGAAACACCCTGTATGTATGTGAATATACATATTTGCACGTTTTTTGTAAACTTCTGCATTTTTTTACATTTGTAGCCACATTTTTATGCTATTAAGCTTTGAATAATTTGTTTGTTCCTTCTTTCTTGTATCTCTTTTACCTGCCATTGTTGCCAAAATGCATGTTTACAGTATTAATTGTAATCAATGAAGATATTGTTTAATCCAAACTATGTTCCATTTTTTTAATTCGCTTAACAAAATCCTTCAATAAAAGGTATACAGGGTGAATACAAAAGTCTGAACCCCCCTTTTTTTTTTTGAACCGAAGCAGATATGTCAATTTTGATGAATCCAATGAATATGGAAGTTGTGGGTGGCCTATCCCATGGTGCACTTTTCATCATCCCAAATATGCAAAGTATCTCATTCAAAATTCACATTCAAAATTTATCTCAAAAACCGTAAGGGATATAGATAAAAACCCAATTGCAAACCTGTTCAGCATAAAAAAACAAAACGAAACAAAAAAAATCATCCAAATCGGACCAACCAATCACCCACAATCACGTGGTGAACTGTTTGTAACTTACAAACAGTCACACTGCACAAGGAAAATTGAATGTTGATATTTCCACCATGTAAAGCATGCAAATCAAAAAATTAACATAAATTACCATACTCACATTCACTTTCATGCGGAAAAGCAAATAAAAGGCATGTTTCAGCACACAGAAGACAGAACAATTCCAGGATGGCAAACTACACTGTTCCGGAAATGGTGAACATGATCTTCTGATTGTGGGTGATTGGTTGGTCCAATTTGGATGATTTTTTTTAGTTTGTTTGTTTTTTTATGCTGAATAAGTTTGTAATTGGGTTTTTTCTCTATCCCTTACGGTTTTTGAGATAAATTTTTAATGTATCCAATTTGCATATTTGGGATGATGAAAAGTGCACCATGGGATAGACTACCCACAACTTTCAATTCATTAGATTCTTCAAAATTGACATATCTGCTTCGGTTCAAAAAATAAAAGGGGGGTTCAGACTTATGTATTCACCCTGTATAGAGGGAATAATTTTTAATAGTTATTTCTATAAATAAAATAGTTAGAATATACTTTAATATTAGTTTCTTTTTCTGTTGGAATTTCGGACAATTTTCTAAAATGTTTTACGCAATATACATACGAGTTTTTATTTTAAAAAATTAATTTATATGAATTAATGGTGTCTTTCTTTCTTCCTTTGTTATTACTTTAAGACGACCTTCCAATATATTGTCTTTTATATCTCCGAGCACTAACGGCACCCTCTTTAAGATATGGAGCTCTGTGCATTGTTCTCATACCATAACTCCATCACCGCAAAACTGTTCCCTTTCCTTGATGTTGTTGAGATTATAACGGGTTCGACATTGTCTCCATATAGAGGTTCGACAGTTGGCTTTGTACGCTGAGTCTGGACTCATCCGTGAATAGCGCATTGCTCCACTGATCCAAAACACAGTTACTCCTAAATAATAATGATTATAAACTCGAGATGCTCTCCAAGCATAGGTAATGATTTTTCGATTGAAAAATGGAAGAAGAAATTCTGCGACCTCGACTGTCATGGCCGACGCCTCTACCGATTGGGCTATCGCAGACACCACGTACAGCCAAGCTGCCTCAAGGTGTCTTAAAGACAACCAAGTTGTCACGATTAAAAGTCCAATGGGAGACGGGAACCTGGCCCGCAGATCGAGAATTTCTCCACTCCAAACCATCTTAAAGTTGATGAACTCACAAGTAAATAATAATGATTATAAACTGGAGATGCTCTCCAAGCATAGGTAATGATTTTTCGATTGAAAAATGGAAGGAAAAATTCTGCGACCTGGATTCGAACCAGGAACTTCTATATCATGGCCGACGCCTCTACCAATTGGGCTATCGCAGACACCACGTACAGACAAGCTTACAAACAGTTACTCCTGTTTTAAAGGTGCCTGCGATTTGCAGGAGTGAACGAGACATAAAATGCCTGATGTCTGGCATTAAGATCAGCTTCCTTTAATGAACAAAAAACTTTAGCTAGAAGCTCGTATTCCTGAGGAAGCTGCTAGCTGTCTGGAAGTTAGGGTCTTCTAACGTCTTACTATTAACTGAAAAACCAGTCCTACTGAGTAGTTGTTAAAAACAATCTTGCATAGAACAACGTGTAACTTCTCCAGTGTCGTGGAACTGTCTCTCAACCCACACAAATTTTGTGAACATTTAGTTTTCTAGAAACATTCTTTTGTGATTGCAGTGCTTTGAGTCTTATGATTAATCTACCTTTCTTGACAAGATCTTGTTTGGCGTCTGTGGTCCTTATTAAATGCAAAGTCAATGATAACAAGGAGTTCTGTTAGTGCGGCTTCCAAAAATATGTAATCTGACCCAATTGTTTACTATAACGAACACTCCCAGACAAAAATATGGGGATTTATAAAAAATTAAGATATTAATATCTAAAAAATGCTATTAGAAAATAGATATGCACTATGTTACACAACAATTTATACAAAATACACACCATCGTATTAACTACACAAAATTCTCATGAATATTAAATAATTTCGTTGAACAAAGAACAAGTTAACAACAACTGCATTGAAGTCAAAAGTTTAGAGATTTAATTGTACAGAGACATATGTTTGGTTATTTTGTTAAAAACGTTAGTATTTCAATTTTCTTGTTGCAGAAAATTAACCATAAAAGTCATGATAATGTAAATTAATCTAAGATGAGTTGATTCATTATAATTTGGGCATGTGTGCAATTTAGTTCCTCAAATTTTAATTTGTGAATAAATGCCTCCAACAATATATCACAAAATCTATTCGTGAATTAAGTATTAAGAAATGGCAAGAACACGAAAATCAAATCAAAATTGGAATACATCTCAACTTAAGTACAAATTGTGTAAGCAAGATCATTGCAAAATAAAAGAAAATGGTAAGTTTCACTGTGAAGCAAAGGTGCGGCAGAAAACCGCATCACAAGTCAAGCCGAAGATACACATCTAAAGCCTGTTTCACATAGAGCTTTGCGGAGCGGAAAACACGCGGAAACGCAATCCGCAGGCAAAAGCGGACTTTTTCCGCTAAACTGAGGCGTTTCACATTCACGCGCAAACGTTGCAGATACACTCCGCGAGAGCTGCGGAGCGGATTTTTCATTTCAAGGAGGTCTGGAAATTTCGCGGAATCCGCTTTGCCTCAGCCAATCAGGAAGCAGTGGAAGCGCAAAGCATGTAGGCGGAACCTAAAGCGGGAGAGATAAAAATTACCACGGCCTACGAGATAGTAAAAATTAGTGATGTCAAGATCCGGATATCCGGATTTTTTTTTCGGACCTAGGTCCGAGATCCGGATCTTGGTTAGAAATCCGAGATCCGGATCTTGGTCAGAAATCCGAGATCCGAAATCCGAAATCCGGATCCGAGATCCGGATATTTCTAGATCCGAATCCGGATATTTTCAGATCCGGATCAGAGATCCGGATCCAACGGACATCACTAGTAAAAATTACACTCTAGTGAAATTTACACTCTACTACACAGCGTTGGCCAGCGAATGTGTGTTTCATGAGAAACTTATTTCTTTAATTTCTGAACGAATTTCAAGTTGGAATACCAAATAAAGGAACACAGAAATAAAACAAGGCTCAGCTAAAATAAAACAAAACCAGGTAAAAGTCGGTTTCTATTTTCTCGGGTGACATCGATGATCGATCAGCCCCTTCACGTTTTAAGCCTATTTTACATAATGCTTGTTTCAGCCCCGTCTAGCTCTGAATTTATTATTGTTTTTAATCATTAAATAAGTGTAACATATTTAATAAATAAGTAAATGATATATCGCATTATAGAATTTATATTTCGGAAAGTTATGCAAGAAAACACATCACGAAAATCTCGTGACCATGTATGTGCGGCCAGGCCGACATCAATGACCGACAGCCCGCCCGTAGCTGATGTTCACCGTCACAGGACTTTAGTGATTTTTTCCCGCATAAATTTCGTAAAATATAATTCCTATAATATGATAAATTATTTATGTATTAATTAGACACATTACAATAATGAATTCATGCGTAAACGCGACGGGGCTGACCGATGTCTTCCGAGAAAATTCATGCACCTCTCGACTTTTACCCAAAAGGGGTTTAATTTTTTTTAAATTGTGACGACGCGTGCGTAATATCATAAGTAATATTCCACACGTGCCGTCACTACAAACATGAAAGCCATAGCTCACATGTTTGTGTTACTTAATTGCAAAAATGGTGGACACACAGTAGTTAAATAATTTGGAATGTAAGTAGAGTAATGGAAAAAAGGAAAATTAGGGGATTTAAAACTGGAAAAAGAAAAAGCGAAAAGGGTGCACTCAGGGAGTAGAGTAATTTGTGTTGGAATTGATGGTAGAATGTATTTCAAACATAGGAAGTGACAAAATATAAGAATTTTAGAGTTTAGACTTTATTTAAGAAAAGAAGTAAGGATTGTTGTATGTAGAACTTTAATCAAGTTGAGATCGATGGCAGGCTAGGCCTAACGGAGGACCTAGCTCAAAGAAAAAAAAAGAAAGGAAAGAAAAAGGAAATAAGTGAACTTTGGGGACAATGAGAAGGGTGTGAGTGACGTTGCCAGGGCAACCAACAACGCCGGAGCGTAATTCTCAGAACGGAGAGTGTTGAACAATAGTGACGAAGGTCAAGGTCTCCACGGTAGCGAGAGAGAAGGAGGAAAAAAAGATATATTACAGCACTGGACTCGAGAGAGAGCAGACGTATCCAAAAAGGGAAAGCAAAAAGTGGAAGGGGCAGGAGACGCAGCCGATTGAGTTGACCTGGAGCTGGGCGGCATCCACCCCCACAACATGCACGGCGTGCTTCGATGCTGGGAGCGAGAGACGATGTTCGTAGGGTACGACCCACGGAAAGCAGCCCACCGGCCAGAGCGCAAGGACGTAGCGTGAGAGCGGGAGAGGGCAGTCGCCTCAACGGAGCAGAGCCGATCAATTGCCGGAGACTGAATGGAACCGAGCGGTGCAACCTGGAGCGTCAGAGGAACCTGCTAGTGGTGACCACCGTCCATGAAAGGAGAATAGTGTATTAAGGAACAGATAAGTGAAAGCTTTCAATTTTTATATGGGCCCACGCGTAATGTGAAAGTTAATATATCTCCTCCGATTTGTAAATCTTAAGAGTAATTAAAAGAAAGTGTTACTAGTAGGACTAAGTAGTGCCGCAGATTGTGAGAAGTGAGACAAAAAGGAGAAGTCTAATCTAAAGTAAAATTGGGACAGGTTAACTGAAGTAAAATATATGTATATATAAAACAAACAAAAAAAGGAGAGAAGCATAATTTGATTGTTAAGACTTTTTTTTGTAATATTTTTTTATTTTATTAGTGTAATTTTTTTTTTTATGTCCACTAGATAGTAAGACAGAACAATCTAGCTCTTATTAGTTTATTTAATTGAAGATTTTAAGTCCTAGGCAAGGAAGTTTTGTTTTAATAGTAATATTGTGAAGTTATGAAATTTTTTTAGCAATTTTCTTTTAATAAATATTCTTTTACATTCTAAGCATAATTTAATCTGAGTGCTTCATTTGGCTATTTAATTTTACAGTTTTTTTTGTTAAAGATAAAGAAAAGGGGGGGCTTACTTTGTGTCCACCATTATATCTTGCTCTTGCTTGTATTAGAACATAAGGTCATATTATCGTTGTTTTGCTTTTTTTTATTGGTTTATTGGTTTGTATCCCCGACTATTGAGTTTAGAGGGTAGTTGAGTATACTCCCTTTTACTTTCACCAAGTGAAGGGACATATCTCAGTTCAAGTTCGATGTAAAGTGATCAGAGCAGTTAAGAGCCCTCGCCCGTAAAAGAAAATTAAGTACATTTTCATTTTTGTTGCAAATAAAAGGAAGATAGATATAGTCTGCGATACAACAACCTTCTGTTTATTGATTATCATTGGGGGATTAGGCTAATGGATTTTGGGCAATAACTGATAATTGAAGAGGGGAAGGTATAGAATAAAGAAGGGATAGAATAAGCTAGTACCGACAGCTGGGTTGTGGGCAGAAATTATTTATCTATACGACCATCACGACAGAGTACTGGACAAGGAGTCAGTAGACTTATTTAGGATATATAAGTGCGAACCTCGAGCAGGGCCTTATTTTATTACAGGTAAGTGACGTGCAACGTTAACTCCTGCCCGAGGTCATCACAAAATATTATTGTAATTAAAATATGTATTTTTTATTACACAAATACTGGGCAGTACAGTTCTTGTATTTTTAAATCATACTCCGCCAAATGAAAAATTAGCAATATATAACATCTCCGTTTAAAAAAATTGTTGAAAATTCATTTGATAAGTTTTTACTTCAAAAGCTTAGTTTTAGACTCCATTTTACGAAAGAAAATACTATTTTAGAGGGACCAGTCAGGAGACAGCTTAAGCGGAAAAGTTGCGCGAAAGTTTTAATTGTGAAATGCTCAACGGATTCCGCGTTTCCACGCGGAATGCGCACGGAGGCCCCACTATACGCAATATATGCGGATCTGCATCCGCTCCGCCAGGGATTATCTATGTGAAACAAGCTTAAGAGATATCATCAGAGAATCGCACTTTCAAACAGCAAGAGAAATTACTCCTCAAGACAACAACCCAGCATTTGAAAGAGAAAGGTTACTCCTTTCGTTCTGCAGCCAAAAACGTTGCTCCTCTCTTGATTAAACGAATGAAGATATACCGACTTGAGTGGGCATGTGAACATCCAACTTGGACAACAGAACAATGGCAAAAAGTCAAGTTCAGTGATGAGTCTAGATTTAGCCTTCTGAATGATGATAGACAAAAAGTTCTGCACAAGAATGAAGAAAAGCTAGACTCTAGTTGTAGAGTCAAATCTCTACCAAGCAAAATTCCTTTCATTTTATCATGGGACTGGAAGTTTAGCTTTTGTCGAATGAAAAGTCTTAAATAACGGCTGATTATCTGATACCAAATGCTGCTTTTTACTTTCATGTTGGTGATTTTATATACCAACAAGACGGAGCACATTCTCACAGAACAAACGCGACACTGAACTGGTACGAAGATCAAAATTATTCACATTCTAAAATGGCCCGTAAATAGTCCTGACCTCAATCTTATAAGGACAAGTTGGGGTAAAATGAAGCAAAACTTTGCCTCACGTAAAATCCTAACAAAGGTAGATTTACTCAAAACTGTTTCTAATGTTTTGTTGAAATATACAGAGCTGACTGTCAGTGTCTAATAGAGTATACGAGACAAAATGTGCAAACAGTTATTAATGGCAAGGGCAGCTGGACCAATAATGCATCAATACTCTCTGTTTATATGTATTTTTTTAAAGAAATTGTTTGAAGTACATAAAATGATTTGTGTATAGAGAAGAAACTGTTTAACGTTCGACTAAATTAACGTGTAATGCATGAACATGTTCTATTTATTTTGTAAACAGTTATTTGGGATGTACCTTATATTTTTTTTTCCAAAAATCTCCAAATTTTTGTCCAGGAGTGTATTTATGTTGCATTTTGATCACTTTGCATAAATATGCATTTATGAGATTGTCCGATCATGAGTTAACATTCAATCATTAAATTAGGATTCCTTAGTTATTGTTCTAGCAATGAAATTGATAGAGACTTTTCAATACAATAACGGGAGAACAAAGGTTCCAACTAGTTTCGCCATTTATTCTCGCCATTTAAAATCCTGAAAACTTACTATACCGTTAAATTGGATCCAGGTAATTAAAAAATTAACCAAGCAGACAGTTGTACTCGTTAATTGCCATCACTGTACCATATTTTAATATTCATAACATACTTTTACTCGCGAAATACTGGAAAAACTGCGAGAATAAACGTATATTTTTAGAGGGTCATAAGGGGGAAAAGGGGTAAAATACGAAAAAAAAACGCATTTCGTTTTAAAAAATTTATTTATTTATTTAATAACAAATAAAGTGGATTTACTGGGACCATAATGGTCAAAAATTGACTGATAGAGGTCACATGGAGCACGGTCTTACAGAATATAGTATTTGTATTAATAAACTAGTTAGAAATGTAAGGAACGGCATACTTTACTCATCGGACAGCACTCTCCAAGTAAGGATTCGAGAATCCGGTCGCACTGCTGCCTCAGTAGCAAGTCTGCCCCCTCAATTGTGAGGGTATCAATCGTGAGCCTGGGCGATTGAGCCACGAATGTAAGGTTCAAAAAATGCAGTCGTTTTGCACCACTGCTATAATAGCGGAATTTTGAATGTCAGGCCAAATGGAGTGGTTAAGGTTTGATAAGAACCCCACATTAAGTTTCATCCACAAACAGATACGGCCGGAAAGAGGATCACATAAAGAGAGATAGACTCAAGTTCTTTGGGGTAACAAAATGGTAAATAAATTTATTCATATAAGAAACAATTAAAATTAATAATATTTAAATAGCCTTCAACCCCTCTACCAAGTTCGGAAAGAATGACTAATAATTCAAATAATTGATTTGGTCATGGTAAAAGAATCTTCATTAAATGGCATCAAGTGAATTACAGAAAATAATCATTGTAAAAGTAACCCATTAAAGGTACACATCAAAGGATTAAATAGCATAGCTTGGCAAATGGAAACCGAACTTAAATAAGCAATTGAATCAAGTAGAATATAATAACAACAAACAAATCCCATTAAATATAATAGCAAAGAAAACGATTTAAAATGGCCAGGGACTGAAAATTAAGGTCTTGAACTCACGGACTCTAACGGAACAGCTATACAGCGTCGGGCGTGGCAGGATGTCTCTTTGGTTAGCTCTCGTCTGCTTCGTTCGGATGAACATTAATCACGACGATAGAACATCTCGAGAAAACGATCGTGAGGCAAGGACAAACTGGTCAATCTACGGGTGAAGGGCATTGTTAATGCAGGGGCACCGTGGTTGACTGTACACGTTACAAAAGCTTCGTTATCGAGCAAACTTAAAAAGAATTAAAACTGTTTGCACCAAAATAATATTAACAAACTAACTGAAGAGAATTTAGGTGTTCCCTCCATGCAAGTGCTCGTAGACGGTTATCGGAAGCAATTCTTTTTGCAGCAAAACCGGACAACAGAGGGCCAGTCAAAACTCTTACACCCGTAGCGACTGACATGGAGGGCAGGAATGGAAAAGGCCGCTCGAGCTTCTTGGTGGTGAGAAAGCCGAGATCACTCTGCCGGATCCAGGAAAACCAAATTTCCTCTTCCAAACGGGGATCGAACCTCGGACCAATCAAAAGATCCGTGACGTCACGCGAGTCATCCGAGATGCCTCAAAGCTTGGTTCAGGTGGTTTTTTTCCGCCCGCGCATCTGGCTTTTTGTTTCAAGCGCCAAATAGTCGCACGGCCCCTTGCTAGAATCCTAGAATGTTCTAGAAAGATGCCAGAAGGCGATAATGTTGTCCACCAAGGTCCCAAATAGTCGTGGGTGGGTGAGAGAATGAGCCTTCTATTCTAATTGTAACCATTCACCCAGCCCAATCGACTGACCTGATTTCTATAGAACCTGCGTAATGTCAACGACATCGATCTGACAAGAAGAAAGGGGAACGAGCCTCATGTCACTGTAACACATGCTGACGAATGCCGAAACGAGAGGAAGTGAACATTAGTCACGCTCCCCTCAACAATAAACCTTCTCAGCAGTCAAACAAAAGAGATTTCAAAAGATCTCTATTAAAATTCTAACTTTCTAAACTTAGAAAGCATACTCGTTTCAGAAACGATCAACAGAAAAATTGCTGTGTAGAATATCAACGGATGCACATATGCCAAAACTGTCCCCAATGCTTAAAAAATAAAGAAGTAAATAAATAAGCGTAAAATGATTCATATTGGTAAATAATAACTGTGTAAGGTCTAAACCTTCACTCCTCTCCTGGGTTTCTTTCAAAATGGTTTTCGTAGAAAAGCACTTTCGTAGGTGTGAGGTCCTCCAATCAAAAGGTCTCGTGGTTCTGCTGTCCGCCCGAGGGTGAGTAACCTACCTGAGCAATTAAAGCAATAGTCTTAAAAGTAATGAAAAAGATTCTGAATGTAACATTTAAATACACATTTAGGTGTTGAGAATAAACATTCGTCATTTCTGACGGAAAAAAGAAAAGTCCAAATGTCCATAAATCGTCCTCGTGATACTGATAGTTCACTTTGGCAAAAATAGTTCATAGTCAAAAATGTATAAGGAACTTCAAGCGCTGCTGGCAAACGTCAATAACTATATGTAATTGGCTTACATACCTAAGTCACAGCAAATTTCAATCTCAAGACAATTTCATTGCAATGGCTCGGCTGGGCAGATTTACTTGATCTTTATTGAGGTACGCCTCCCCGTTGCGTACAACGATATCTTAACAGAATAAGTTCAAGAACTTCAATTAGACTAGGGAAAATAATTAAAAAAAATTTTTTTTTTGAGTAAATAAAAAAGAACTGTTTTTCTTGAAAACGAGAATACTTAATCGTAAAAAAAAATTAAATGGATTTTAGTTCGGCAAAGTTCGGAACACAAAAAAACGTTCACTTTTGCACTGATAACACTGAGTATGTTCCATTCCGTAACCTATTAAATCTTCAACACTTTATACCAGTTCAATGTTCTGCACCTGGTTTAGTTACGCATTTCAGGCTCCAGGCCTAGCTGGCATACTTTCACTGTCAGCTCACTGCAATCACTCCGGCGTCCTTCAACAAAAGGAGGCACCCTTCGTGGCGCATGGCTCTCGTCAATGCTCATTGCGATGGAGGGTCCAAGGGTCAAAGACAAATTTTCTGTCCCACAAATAGCCAAGCGTTTCACACATTGATAAGAAATTCCAAGTCAAACTCGTTTCCCCAAAAAAAGTTTTACAACAAAAGAGACACACCAATTTAGGCATGCGATCTCTGACAAGGATATCGCAATATATTTTTTTGACAATGTTCCCAAACAAAATATTTTTGACAATGTTCACTGAGGCTCAGCGTGTTTTGGCACTAAAAGATAGAATGCAATGGGCGGTAAAGACTTAAGAAAGAAAAAAAAATGTTGTTTCATGAGACTGTGTTGAATCTAATGCAGGTTGACGCAAGAAAAACAAATCGATGTAGTATTTTGTGTTAAATAAAGAAAACATAGAGTGAAAAAGTTTAAAAATATAATTGTTTTAGTTTGAGTAGAACAGCATTTCTGTTTTTCTAACTCCTGCCCAATTCTCAAGCTTGCTTGCTGTGGCAACATACAACAACAAAAGAAATTTTCCCACATTGAAGTGAGAACAAAAGAAATTCGTACACATTGAATGTAACTAGTGGAGGGGCGGCTTTGTAAACAAGGGGACTCTGGGTCAGTCAGCTCGAGGTATCTAATCCTCCTTCCGACGACGGTCGCATGGCTGACTTCCTCCTTCTCTTCAAGCTGACATCCTGCCCTGTTTCCACGCTGTCTACAAGAATGGCTGAGGGGGGGTTAGGTGTTTATGATGACTCCTCAAAGGGTGGATAGAGGTCGCTGTTGTTTCCAACACTGCCTCTAGAATGCGGAGTAGGCCCCGTAATCTTCCAAGATTTCCCACGTGGCATAGGCGGAAAGACGACTCTCTCCAGCACGGGCTACACATCTCGGTGCAGTCCCTACTTCACACAAGGTTCTTCTCCGTATGAATTCCTTTGCTCTGGACTTCGGTTATCTCCGGGCAGAACTGTTGGTTTACCATTCCTTCTTATTATGAGCTCTTCTGACATAGAGGATAAACACTCCGACGATTTTCCGTTCCGGGTGAAAAGAAATACGAGTTTACGGGATTCGTGCGGACTTCATGGCAATGAAGGATATAGCGGGTCAAACAAGAATAAGATGAATAAAGAAAGAAAGTTCAACGATTCATGGCTGTCGAGAAATGCGAATAGGCTTCATGGACATGAAGGATATTGCGGTTCACACCTTCATAGGACGCTTTGCAGCTGTGCAGAGCCGAGAGGGTAAAGTTCAAGTGGCGGCTGGACACATGATTCAAGATAAGCAACCCAATTCATATTCTGCATCTCTCCCAGCAATCTTTGTTTTTACGGCATTGATAGGGGTCTTCTTCCTTTCCCTTGTATAGGTATTCCACAACGTTTCGTTGCAGCAGAAGGCAACTGTAGGCCCCTGCGGAAGGCAGTGTTCATCGGAATGAATGACATCGCAAATTCCATCGGATCGGCTGTTGACTCTACTTCAGAATACAGGCAGATCTCACAGTCATGAAAGACATCGCAATTGGTTCCCACCGGCTTCGAGAAAAGAATGAACTCGTACCGGGTTCGCTGTCGAGTAACCCCATAAAAAGTCAGTGAAGTTACTAAAATTATTTCAAAACCAAGTCTTCTCCCATACCTGATCCTCTAGGAATTCGTTCAGATATTATTATTTTTTCTGCACAAGCGTTAGCTTTTCCGCTGTCTTATATATTTAATTATTCAATATCTTGTGGTACTTATCCTTCTAATTTAATATTGGCGAGAATTTATCCTATTCATAAAAAGGAGACCCTAAGACCTATACTAATTACCGTCCAATTGCCACACTCCCGGTTTTTGCAAAGATTTTTGAGAAATTATTTTATATTCGGCTTCCCAATTTATCTTTTCTAATAATCTTAATAACCCATATCAACATGGATTCGTTCCTAAGAGAATGTCGAAACCGCTTGTTTTGAATTAATTGAATTTGCTTCTAATGCAATGGCCAAGAACCATTTCGTTGCGGCGATTTTTGTTGATTACTCTAAAGCATTTGATAACATTCCTATTTCTCTCTTACTTGATAAATTATCATTATTTTATAACATTCGTGGCCCACCTTTATCTTGGTTATCTAGCTTATTAACTAACAGGCAATACTATTTATCTCATGCGAACCAGTCTTCATCAACTATATCAAGAAATCGGGGTGTCCCTCAAGGGTCGATTTTATCCCCATTATTATTTAACGTATTTATTACTGATCTCCCATATGCGTAAATGCCAACTTTTCCCATTTTTTACGCTGATGATGTTACTTTATTAATTTCTAACATTAATTAAACAGAGCTCTTATCATCTATCAATTTCAATTCTTCTGATTTTGAAACATTGGAACGACATAAATTCCCTGACTGTAAATATCGATAAAACAAACTTGATGTTTTTTTTATCAACGAAACAAGAGAGACATTCCTGAAGCTCCGTTTGTACAATATGATAATAATTTAATAAAACCAGTGAATTCTATCAGATATTTGGGTCTAATTCTTTCACATGACCTTACATGGAGTCGTCATATAGATCAACTTATTTCTAATCTTAATAAAAAACAAGGTATAATCTCTAGACTTCATTATTTACCCCGTAACATACTTTTACTTCTCTACAATTCATGGATTCTATCATCCTTATGTTATGGCATAATCTTTTGGGGTTCTCCAACAGCTTTTGATTTAAAACGTATCTTAAAACTCCAAAAATGGTTTCTGAGAATTTTATCCAATATGCCGAAATCATCCTCCATCTCGCATCTATTTGGTGTATTGCACATCCTCACAATCAATCAAATATTCAAGCTGCAAATCTCTTCTTTCATATATAAAATCATAAACTCTAATTTAATCATAACTACCTCGTTCTACATAAACTTAAATCAAGATTTCCATAGTTATTCAACAAGAACTGCTTCCGACATTCGTTTGCCGTTGTCAAAACGGGGTTATCTTCAGCGTTGCGTATCCTACACTGGCTTAAAAATATGGTCGTCTTTGCCCATTGAAATTAGATCTACGGCTTCATATCAATTATTTCGGAAATTACTAAAAAGGTTTATTCATACCAACGTTCACTTATAGTTTAGCCTTATTATGAGAAAGTTGTTTGTTTTTCTCGCTAATTAGTTTGTAATTTCACTTACCTTTTAATGGTCAAGACAATAATTATTACACTTAATTGGTTATCTGATTTTTGAATGATTTTTAATAAATTTTTGTGGTAGATTGTCTCAATTCAAATAGTTATCATTTGATCTGTAATTTACTTTTCTAATCGATGCCTTGGATTTTTTTTGAATTTTTTTCCTTTTTTTTTTTAGAACTTTTTTATATATATATATATATTTGAATTTCCTTACTGAATTATTGCATTGTTTAATTAACCTATTAACTACTAACCAAAGTATTTGTATTTACTCTGTATATTTGAACTTATAACACCCACCAAGTCCCAACTCGTCGGTCATAGACCATACAGGTCTTGGTTGGGTGCCATTGTAATTCTAACACTTAAATAAATAAATAAATAAATAAATAAATAAATAAATAAATAAAAATAAAAAAGAACGGTTTTTCCTTTCTCGTTCTCCATCCCCCTCTTATTTCCTTCTTATCTCCATTCAATTCAACAGATGGTGGGGAAATGCTAATCCCAACTCCTTCAAAGCAGGCTGGGTTCATTTCAGAACTCCGGGTGGGGGATGTTTGTAAATGACCCTTCGTGTACGTGGTTCTACGAAAAACGGTTCCACCAGAAAATGATTTAAAATTCACAATAAAAGTTTGTTTGCATGCTTTGATAAGGTGGGTTAAAGTTTTCAAATGCCTATCGTTCCTTAGCGGATTAATACATTTCCATCAAATAATAATCGTTTTCTTAACCGTTATACAGAAATTCAATTGTCATTAAACTTAACAGCCTTCGTCAAAGAGATAATTCCCAAAAAAATAATCTACGCCCATATCTGTCTTCTCAAACCTACTCAGTCTAGCAATATTTAATACCATACTTGGTTCTAAATTTCAGGGAACACTCAATGTAAAATAACCTTTTAAGGGTGCATGTCAAAGAAAAAATATATATCAAATAACGATTCTAAGTCAAATAATTCCACATCATGGTTTCATTAGGGAATTATTAAATAAAACCTCAGACAGCGTGTGCCCATCAGAACAATGCAACAACTATACTCTTAGCCCTTCAAAACTCAAGTAGCACTTCTAAAACTAATAATTTATACGATTCCAATTCTCATTACGTATATATATAAAATGTGTTAGGTTAATTGGGAAAAAATGGAGTAGATTATATTCGAAATCTGTCAACTCATAGGTAAATATGTCACTTCATCTAATTTATCAACATTCTAACGTCTTTATCGTCGCTGATCGCTCCCTGCGATAGCATATCAGCTGGGGAAACAGTCTCTCTCCACGGCTGTGGCATAGTGAGGGAGAGGAGGGGGAGAGGGGTGCATTTCGACCCTCACTATCACTACGATCGACTTGAGTTAATCCAAAATTGCCTCGCGTTTACATGCATCTAACTCGATCCGGATCGAGTCCGATAAGATGCCCTGTATGTAAAGCTCTAGATAAGGAAGTACGCCAGACTTTGTCATCTGCTACAAAATCCGCCATTGTTGGCTCAGTCAGCCTTGAATTACGCTTCGTCTAATAAACGGCTGAAATTCAATTTTTTAAAATTTTCTCATTATTATCGCTTGGAAATATAATTGACAATCAATAAATTTTGTAATTATTGATTTTTTCTTTAAATATTGTTTTCAATTAAACTTTTCTGTATATAAATAATAAGGTTGAGGTTATTTATAATGTTAACTATAATGTTATTTATATGTCAAGTTTTTGATTTATTTACCTCAATATAATAATCTATATATATAAAGAAGGATGTTTGTGGGTCTGTCTGTGGGTGGGTCTGTACGTTTTTTATACAAATCTACAGTTTTAGTCCGATCTTGATAAAATTTCGCATACATGACCTTTAAAGCACGAGGAAGGTCACTGTCTACCTCAGATTTCGGAAAAATAATAAATATCGATAAAAAATCGATATTTGTGGTTATGGCAAGGCATATTAATGAGAAATATCTCATGACCAACAATGCAAGGCAAAGTTGGTACAACAATAGGTATCAACAATGGTATCAGCACGCAATTCATAAACACACTGCATGAACCAACAATATATATCTCATGACTAACAATGAAAGGAAAAGTTTGTGCAAGTGTAATTATCCCGGGCAACGCCGGGTACCTCTTCTAGTCTTCTATATATATAAAGAAGGATGTTTGTGGGTCTGTGGGTTTGTCTGTGGGTCTGTACGTTTTTTATACAAATCTACAGTTTTATTCCGATCTTGATAAATTATCATTAACTTCAGGATAAATCTCTAATATTCTAATTGCTTTTAGAGAATTATCCTTTTTATCCTTTTTTTGCTTTGATAAAGGATAGTCTCTATCCGAAACGTCAGCTTTTTATTTTGTTTTTATATTTCTAGTCTTACTTTGATTGTAATCGTTTTTATTAATTATTTTGTTTATTTTTTAATTAGTATTGTATTTATTTTTTCATTTTTAATATTATATATTATATTATCTATTGAAAATCTTTAAAAATGATCAGTAGCTGGAGATAATGAAGAGTTAGCAGACTATTGAGAAAGAGTGGAAAGACGACAGAGAAAGCAAACCTTTAGCTCCGTGCTGTATTGAGCAAATGGGAAGCAAGTAAATAGAAGAATTGGCGACCGCTAGACTACCCAAAGTGATGAAAGGCCAAATTTTGCTTCAACACAAAGAGAGAAGAGTGGAAATTGCAACAACATCAAGTGTATACATCTGAAGTAAGATTACCTGAGTAAGAAATTATTGGAGCGGTCCATCCATTGTGAGTCTTTAAAAAGATTTTTTTCGAATTTTCATTAAGAATTTTTACTGTATTAATTCTAAGCATTTTCATGTGTTTATTTTTAAGATATTGCAAAAATTAATTTAATTTTTTGAGATTGTTCTGTTTACATCCAAGTGTAATTATCCCGGGCAACGCCGGGTACCTTTGCTAGTCTATCTATATATATAAAGAAGGATGTTTGTGGATCTGTGGGTCTGTGTGTATGTTTTTTATACAAATCTACAGCTTTATTCCGATCTTTTTAAAATTTCGCATACATGACCTTTAAAGCATGAGGAAGGTCACTGTCTACCTCAGATTTCGGAAAAATAATAAATATCGATAAAAAATCGATATTCATGGTTATGGCAAGGCATATTAATGAGAACTATCTCATGACCAACAATGCAAGGCAAAGTTGATACAACAATAGGCATCAACAATGGTATCAGCACGCAATTCACAAACACACTGCATGAGCCAACAATATATATCTCATGACTAACAATGAAAGGAAAAGTTTGTGCAAGTGTAATTATCCCGGGCAACGCCGGGTACCTCTTCTAGTCTTCTATATATATAAAGAAGGATGTTTGTGGGTCTGTGTGTGGCTCTGTGGATCTGTGTGTACGTTTTTTATACAAATCTACAGTTTTATTCCGATCTTGATAAAATTTCGCATACATGACCTTTAAAGCATGAGGAAGGTCACTGTCTACCTCAGATTTCGGAAAAATAATAAATATCGATAAAAAATCGATATTCATGGTTATGGCAAGGCATATTAATGAGAAATATCTCATGACCAACAATGCAAGGCAAAGTTGGTACAACAGTAGGTATCAACAATGGTATCAGCAAGCAATTCACAAACACACTGCATGAACCAACAATATATATCTCATGACTAACAATGAAAGGAAAAGTTTGTGCAAGTGTAATTATCCCGGGAAACGCCGGGTACCTCTTCTAGTCGTCTATCTATATATATAAAGAAGGATGTTTGTGGGTCTGTCTGTGGGTCTGTTTTTTATACAAATCTACAGTTTTATTCCGATCTTGATAAAATTTCGCATACATGACCTTCAAAGCATGAGGAAGGTCACTGTCTACCTCAGATTTCGGAAAAATAATAAATATCGATATAAAATCGATATTCATGGTTATAGCAGGGCATATTAATGAGAAATATCGCATGACCAACAATGCAAGATAAAGTTTTTGCAACAATGGTATCAACACGCAATTCACAAACACTCTGCACGGACCAACAATATATATATCTCATGACCAACAATGCAAATAA
>JAHWFO010027286.1:1077669-1097767 GCA_023313115.1 Rhysida immarginata
ACCTCAGATTTCGGAAAAATAATAAATATCGATAAAAAATCGATATTTATGGTTATGGCAAGGCATATTAATGAGAAATATCTCATGACCAACAATGCAAGGCAAAGTTTGTACAACAATAGGTATCAACAATGGTATCAGCACGCAATTCACAAACACACTGCATGAACCAACAATATATATCTCATGACCAACAATGCAAGGCAAAGTTTGTGCAACAATAGACCCATTGTGTTCGCATCAACAATGGTATCAACGCGCAATTCACCAATAACAATGAGCACAGAATGATGATGTAATGTTAAAGCAATCTTTCCAAGAATTATAACAATGAACATAAAATGATGATGTAATATGGATAAGTTTCAATTTATAACAATGCATAGAATTCCTGTTATTCAGGCTTTTCTTAGAAAAGAGAGTTCTTAGTACTTAACAATTTCTTGAAAATCTTTAAAAATGATCAGTAACTGGAGATAATGGAGAGTTAGCAGACCATTGAGAAAGAGTGGAAAGACGACAGAGGAAGCACTCCTTTAGCTCCGTGATGTATTGAGCAAATGCGAAGCAAGTAAATAGAAGAATCTGCGACCGCTAGACTGCACAAAGTGATGAATGGCCAAGTTTTGCTTCAACACATCCAGAGAAGAGTGGAAATTGCAACAACACTAAGTATACATCTGAGGTAAGATTACGTGAGTAAGAAATTATTGGAGAGGTCCATCCATTGTGAGCCTTTTTTTCGAATTTTCATTAAGAATTTTTACTGTATTAATTCTAAGCATTTTCATGTGTTTATTTTTAAGATATTGCAAAATTTAATTTAATTTTTTGAGATTGTTCTGTTTACATCCAAGTGTAATTATCCCGGGCAACGCCGGGTACCTTTGCTAGTCCTTAATAACTTTAAAATGCATTTGCATGTTTAAGTTTTTTATACTTATTTTTATCAAAATATAATTTTATACATTCTTATCAAAACATAATTTTAATAGATTTTATCAAATTAATTTTTAGATTTATATCAAAAACTTCAATTTAATTGTTTATTTAATTGTATTAAATAATAAAATTTATAAAATTATAATTATAATTATTATAAATAATTATCAAATTATAATTAATAAAATAGAAATTGTTAACTTAAAATTTTTGATATAAATATAATATTTAATTTGATAATTATAATTTGATAAAAAAATTATTAAATTAAATTTTCATAAAAATATATATTTAAAACTCCAATTTGATTGACAATTTGAAAATTTTTAATTAGGAAAAATGACATTTTGATAAAAAAGTTTAAAAAAAAAAAATTTAAACATGCAATGTATTTTAATGTTTATTCATTTACTTATTTTTAGATATTTATTGTGTTGAGGTATAAATCAACCAAGAACTTATTTTAGCTAAAATTTTCTATATTTTTTCTTTCAACCAAACAGCAAATTTAAACTCGCTCCGGATATTATTATTTGACTGACTTCTTTCCTGAGGCATGCTTCCCTGGTTTCAAACCACCTCTTTCGACGGGATTGAACTCGATCCAGATCGGGGTGTTGAAGCCTGTTTACATGCCACTTTTTACAGGATTGACTTGAAACTTGTCTTTCGATCCGGATCGAAAGTGTGCATGTAAACGCAGTGTTTAACATCGACTCCTGAATTCTCTCTCGTCCCTGCTCGTTCCTCAAGGTCTACAACTGTTAACGATTTCCCTGCTTTTTGTCAGGCCCAAATACCTTTTATTTTAAATTAGGCACACAATTAAATTATTAAATCAAACCTTAATTTATTCAAAACAAACAGCATGAACTCACACGCAAGAAAACATTCGCCTTTTGACGTAAGCATACTGGGGAAATAATCAGTGAAAGCTTTCTTTCCCAAATAGATTCTACAGTTTCGTTTCCTGAATAAATCGGGAAGCTAGGAAAAACAAGATTCTCTTATGATGCAACGGCTTAATTCTGGCCAACACTAACTCAAAAAAATGCAGAATAATTCAAGAGAACTCCATAATTCGGAAAATACAGTAAAACAAGCGGTAGCCAACTGGCCACTTAAAATACAGTAACATGCCTCTGACTCGAGAAGAATAAGAAAAGGTCTAGTTCATAATAAACAAATACAACAGGAAACGGCAACTTGAGTGCCTGTTTTAAATTCTACCTTCCTTATGACAATAACTTCGTCTACAGATAGCTTACTCCCTTCTCTGCCGTCCACTTTGGGGCTGTTATTAGCGACTTTTCGTCGGCTAATATGGCCAAAAAATATATGGAAATTGGTTACACGACAATAGTAAGTACAACAATTAAGTAAATAGGTTCTACCGACCCTCCCAGCTGCAACAACAGCCGAGGTTAAATAAGGAGAACACTCAAAAAAAATATACAAGCTTCGTATTCAAAATAGCAATCACCGCATTTTGCCAAACCAAAATAATAATAGAGAACACGCTCTCACCTCCACATTTCAAATGAAAAAAAATGTAATAATAAAGGTAATAGTCAGTAAGCTGGTGCTCTAACTTGACATTCTCATAAGTCCCTTCATGATCTGCAGGAACTCGTCCACCCTAGCATGAGGCACTGAAATTTCGCTTTCTCCCGGGCACAGGGTTTTCGAGGGCTGGCAGTCAGCTCTATCCATCCCCTATTGATTCTACAGCACTCTTGGGCTGGTTTGTAGCATTTGCCGACTCCTCTCTCATGGCGTTCTTAGCTCGGACAGCGTCCATCAATCGCGAAGCGATGGCAGCACCCACGGCGGATCTGAGACTAGACCTCTGCTGTGCAACGCATATGGCAGATTGACAGGCGGGTGGCTCTGGAACTAAATTCTCACGAGTTGGTTCACTCGACTTCAGCGGATTTTTGTCATGTCTCACGGGTGCATACATACGATAAAATCTTCCTCTGTGAAATAATTCGTCCGAGCGGCTGGTATAGCCTCTAGCTCGGGCATCTTGCTTACTAACTCCTCGCATGCAAGTAGTGGAGCAGGCGGATTTCTCTCGCACCTTTCCACCGCCTTCTGAAAACGGTGTTCCAGCTCACTTATTCACCTTGTCAATGCGTCATTCCTACAAACGGATTTCAACACTATGTCTGAGAGCTTCGCTTTTTCCTCCCACTTAAACTTTTCCAACCTCTCTTCCAAATTTTTCAAATTCTCCGCCAATCTATGGTAAACTCCTGCGACCTGTCTCTCGATCACTTCCCTCAACTCCTGGATCATCCATTCCACCTTCTTCCCGTCCCACACAAACTGATCTGTCTCACTCTTATCGCTCACCCCATTCACCTCATCTATTGTCCCAACGGTCGCTTGGGCATGGGTTTCGTCACCAGCATTCTGCCCTTCTCCCTTCTCTATGGAACCATGTTTTGCTCTAATGTAACGGTGCCTTCTCCGTCTACGATTCCGTTGGTTCGGCCCATACCCTCTGAAATTCCGTCGGCCGGTTCTATCACAACACTTCGCAGGTGCCTACGCCTGCTCTCCCTTGCCCATTGTTCGCACTTGTACAGCAAAATCTTTGCGCATGTCCCAGTGTTCGCAAAATTTACATATTCTCTTACGACACTACCTCTATGCGTGACCTTCACGCAGGCAGAAAAAACAGATTATTCTCTTGGGCTTACAGTTGTTGCACTGGCTGATCACGTTAAGCTAAAAAAAATAATATCTGCTCGCACTCCACGCTCTGGATTTCCTCTAACTCCCGCAGTTGGATTTTGTGGCTGACAACTGCTGCCTAAGGATCTGTGCTCACGCCTGCTCTGGGGTGTCGAGGTGGTCGCTCGGTCGGACTGCTGTTTGATCGCAAAATTACCAATTTCCTCCAATTTTAATTTTAAAATCTCGTCTATTCTTTGGCCAATTAGTGCATTAATGTCCAATTCAATCTTATCGTCTGCCAAATCCGTGTTTCCCTTTCCCAATTAATTTAACCCATGGTGATGCGATATGGCAGCAAGCCTAAGTTCCATTTCTTCCTCCTCCTCCACAGAACCAATTGCTTTGTCTAGAGTTTCTGGTCTACTGAATAAACAGTTTTTTGCAAGTTGGGGTGCAGTCCTTCCAAGAATTTTCCCCTAATTCGTTCGTCTAAAATTTGCTTAGCAAAAGCTCGCTTCATTTTCACCTCTGGCCCTACCCCTTCTACTGGGATCATGATTTTTTCCCCAGCGCCTGATGGCGCATGGCGAAATCCCTTATGCTCTCCCCTTTGTTCTGCCTACACTCGCTAAACAAGCGCTTGATTCTGCCCCTTGGCTCCTTGCCAAATCTCTCCATAATGCACTTCTTAAAATCATCTTAATTGGTGACACCTGTCATCACTAATTTGTGTCTGCAGGAAAATTGTACACTCCCACTTAACTTTATCTTAGCCAAATTTAATTTATGTTCAGGCTCCCAACCACATAAAACGCCAATTTCATCTAATTTTTGAAAAAATAACCCCGGATCTGTAGATCCATCAAAATAACCAATTTAGCTCGCTAGCCCAAAAGATCCTTGAGTCATCCACTTTAAAGAAAAAAACAGAGTAAAAGAAAAACCTTCAACACTCAGGTGATCCTCCCAGTCTTCAATTCAAATATTGCAAATCAAACGGAATTTTAAAGTATCATCCGAAGCTTTAGATAAAAATTACTGTTCGAAAAAAAAAATCCTCTCGACTTGCGTCAATGTAAGGAATGGCATACTTTACTCGTCGAACAATGCTTCCCAAGTACGGATTCAAGAATCCGGTCACACTGTGGCCTCAATAGCAAGTCTGCCCCCTCAAGTGTGAGGGTATCAATCGTGAGCCTGGGAGATTGAGCCTCCAATGTAAGGTTTAAAGAATGCAGTCAATTTGCGCCACTGCTATAACAGCAGAATTTTGAATGTCGGGCCGAATGGAGTGGTTAAGGTTTGATAAGAACCCCACATTAAGATTCATCTGCAAACAGATACGGCCGGAAAGAATGAGTAATAATTAATATAATTGATTTGGTCATGGTAAAAGAGTCTTCATTAAATGGCATCAAGTGAATTACAGAAAATAATCATTGTAAAAGTAACCCAATACACATCAAAAGATTAAATAGCATAGCTTAGCAAATGGAAACCCAACCTAAATAAACAATTGCATGAAGTAGAATACATTAACGGCAAACAACCCCATTAAATATAGTAGCAAAGAAAATGCTTTAAAATGGCCAGGGACTGAAAATTAAGGTCTTGAACTCACGGATTGTAACGGAACAGCTATACAGCGTCTGGCGTGTTGAGATGAACACTGATCTCGATGGCGGAACATCTCAGGAAAACGATCGTGGGACAAAGACTAACTGGTCATTCTACGGGACAAAGACATTGTTAACGCAGGGGCACCGTGGTGAAAATACACGTTACAAAAGCTTTGTTATCTAACAAACTTAAAAAGAATTAAAACTATTTTCACCAAAATAATAATAACGAATTAATTAAAGAGAATTTAAGTGTTCCCTCCATGCAAGTGCTCATAGATGGTTATTGGAAGCAATTCTTTTTACAGCAAAACCGGACAATGCAGGTCCAGTCAAAACTCTTACACCCGTAGCGACTTAGATAGAGGGCAGGAATGGAAAAGGCCGCTCGAGCTTCTTAGTGGTGTGAAAACCAAGATCTCTCTCCCGGATCAAGGAAAACCAAATTTCCTCCTCCAAATGGGGATCGAACCCCAGACCAATCAAAAGATCGGTGATGTCACGTGGGTCATCCGAGATACCCCAAAGCTTGGGTCAGGTGGATTTTTCCGCCCGCACAGCTGGATTTGTTTCAAGTGCCAAATAGTCGCACAGCCACCTGCTAGAATCCTCAAATGTTCTAGAAAGTTGCCAAAAGGCAATAATGTTGTCCACCAAGGTCCCAAATAGTCGTGGGTGGAGGAAGGAATGAGCCTTCTATTCTAAGTGTAACCATTCACCCAGCCCAATCGACTTGACCTGATTTCTATTGAAACTGTGTAATTTCAACGACATCGATCTGACAAGAAGGGGAGTGAGCCTCATCTCACTGTAACACATGCTGACGAATTCCTAAACGAGAGAAAGTGAACATTAGTCACGCTCTCCTCAGCAATAAATCTTCTCAGCAGTCAAACAAGAGATTTCAAAAGATCTCTAATAAAATTCTAACTTTCTAAACTTAGAAAGCATGTTCGTGTCATAAACGATCAACAAAAACATTCAAAAACTCCGCGCTAATTGCTGTGTAGAATATCAACGAATACACATATGCCAAAACTGTCCCCAACGTTCAACGTATAAAGAAGTAAATAAATAAGCTTAAAATGATTCTTAATTGATAATTGATAACCGTGTAAGGTCTAAACCTTTACAGAAACTTAAAAAAAATACTAAAAATCAAAAATTAAACTAAAGATTTAAAACTAAAATCAAAAATCCAAAAATTAAAAGGAAATTAAGAAGAAAAAAAAATGATTCGGAGAAAAAATAAGTTAGAGAGCTATAGCAGAGAAAAAGTATACAATTTAAAATTATAATAGAGGGAACTATAACAAGCTAAGATGATATATAGTCCCCTATAATGGAACTTGGAACTATGTGGTGAGGCAAAGAACATAACGTTTGAAATATTTCTAGAAAACTCGAAACTCTGATAATGAATGCAAATCAGATGGAAGAGAAGACCAACATTTCACACCTAGGAAAGTTAGACAACAGCGATGATAGTTGCGGCTAGCAATAAGAGGAATTGGATGATCTAGTGATGTAACAATGATTACAATTGTTGTTGGATGTTATTATTGGAGGCGAGGCACATAATAAAGAATTAGAAAGTTTAAATACAAAGGTACAAACAAGCATGAAATATAATTGATAAACCATCGAAATACCTCCCCAGAGACAATTTTTGCAAATTAAAAATTCTAGGAGGATTAAGAGAAGTAAATGATTCATAAAAAATTATATTAAAACTTAAATTAGATTGTATCCAGGCCTAATAAAGTTAAAAGATAATATTACGAGGGAGATAGCGTAAATGAGAAATAACGCCTTGCCTTTTGATCAACTTAGACAATAAGGATTCAATATGCAAATCCCAGGAAATATGGGAAATTAAAACCCCTAAATAGGATGAAACAGTTGAAAACAGACTTTTATCATAATATAGGGAGACAGAACGAAGGACATTACGCTTATTACGTTGATAAAAAAATCATGGCTATAGTTTTTTCAGTGTTGACAGATAATTTTTTAGTCCAAGCATTTAGATCGTTAAGAGCTGCAGTAAGAAATTATTCAACCTGGAACAATTCTATGCATATGGCTAAAAACACATCATCACCATAAAGATAGTTTTTAGAGAACAGTTGGAGCTAACAGATAATAGAAGATCTTTAATATATAGACAAAATAATGAAGCCGAAAGGTTACATCCTTAGGATGCTCCGACATTGTGCTTTTTTGCTTTATTGCAGAAGTTTTCCAAAAAGGTAATAAAATAAGCACAGTCGAATAAAAAATTCTGCAGCCAGCATGATGGCCTCGATTACCAAACTGTTTAGGTTGTTATTCAGAAGAGGTTTAATAGGAACAAGATCAAATGCCTCGGAAAATAGACAAATATAGTGGCGGCATGATTACTGGAGGCCATTTCTTTTGATATAAATTCAATAAACTCATAGCATGCCATTTCTAAGTGTTTTCCTGGAACAATGCCATGATGTTGATGTGTAATAAAATTAGTAGTATAAATGAATTTGGAGATGCGGATATAGTATAGTTTCTCAAAAACCTTGACAAAAACTTAAAAACTAAAATATAGTGATAATTTGAGTAGATACATGGATCACTCTTTTTAATGACTGGTGTAATACGAGCCTGCTTCAAAACAGTAGGAAAAACTCCATAGGCCAGAGAATGATCAAATGGTAATGCTAAAGGAAAGGATAAAGAATGATTAATTGTGTTAAAATATTAGGAGAAAGCCCAAGAGAATCGAGAGAATCTGAAGAATTCGATCTGCCCATAATGTCACTGATTTCTTCTTCAAGATGTTTTTGCAGAAATCAAAAGAGACTGGCTTACTAAATGTTGGAAGAATCATTAAAATTAGATTGAAAACTAAAATAGTAAACAATCAAAAATTAGAATAGACAGACTGTTAGAATAAGACTAGGAAAAATACATGTCAATGCAACGAGGTTTATTACAACACTAAAAAAAGCTATATACAGTTAAGAAAAAAACTAAACAATAGCAAATGATTACAATGTTACGAGACTTTGGCTTCACAACAATTGACTGCCAGGTTTAAGCAATGTTCAAGGAATATTTAAAAATAAATAAGTCTTCAAAACTAAAACGTAATCCCAACAAACTCTGCCTTTACGTTTCGTTCATTGTAAAGTGAATACCTTCATTCTAGAAGACGCTACTGGCTTGGTTAACGCATCTGCTGAGAGTTCATCAGTCGGAATATACTTAAAGATCGACAGTCCATGTTGCACTCCGTCTTGTAGAAAGTGCAATTTTCGTAGAAAATGTTTTGTTCTGGGATTGCACTGCTCTCCCTTCATCCAGGCAATCACTGACTTGCTGTCAGTTTCAACTTCTGTCAGATGAGCAATACATTTTTGCAGATTTAGTTCCTCCAGTAAATCTTTGTACCACCTGTAATTCTGTGAGAACTTCTGAGATAGATGTTAATTCGCTCTCACAAGATGACAATGCCACCGTAGCTTATTTTTTGATCTTCCAGTGTATCAGTTCATCTCCTAAATAAATGAAATATCCAGAGAAAGACTTTCCATCTCGGGTACTCGACCAACTTGCGTCGACTGCAGCACATAGTCGTCCTTGGCATTTTCTGAATTTCAGTCGTTTATTACTGTTCCTTTCAGATATCGATATACTCTCTTTAGAACAGATAGATGATAAGCCCTTGGATGATTAGCAAACTGCGCAAGGTTTGTAACAGCAAAACATATGTCGGGTCTCGATCCCCTTACTATGTACATAAGCGACCCAATCATATGCTGGTATAACGTAGAATCAACTTCTTTTCCACATTCTAAGTTTTTGAAATTTACTTCCATTGGCGTAATTGCTGGTTTGGCATCATTTAATCCGTACTTCTGTAGGATGTCTTGGATAAATTTTCGTTGAGAGAGAAATATTCCTTCATCGCTTTCTTCAATCTCCAGTCCTAATAACGTTGTATTCTTACTTACTTCTGTGAGGTCAATTTTGGTTTGTAACTGTTTGAATTTGCTTTGTAAGAGTTGAGTAGATGACGAGATGGCTAATATGTCATCCACGTAGATGCCTAGAATTAACATGTCTTCATTTTGTCTACACCAACACATACATGGATCACTGTGAGACTGCTTGAATCCGATTTCCTTTAACGTTTTATCTAGTTTGTGATTCCAGCATCTCCCGGCCTGTTTTAAGCCGTATAAACTACGTGATAATTTGCATACGTGTTCTGGGTGATCTTCATCTTGAAAGACTTCTGGCTGTATCATGTAGATGTCCTCTTCCAAAGGTGCATGTAAATATGCTGTTTTGACATCATAGCGCCGTATGTGCATTTGATATTTCGCTGCGATACTTAATAACAGACATACTGTCTCAAGTCTCACTACAGGTGAAAATGTCTCGTCATAATTGATTACTTTTCATTGAGCGCAGCCACCAGCGATGAGTCTCGCTTTATACTTCGAAATGGTTCCATCAACATTTTTCTTTATTTTAAATATCCACTTGTATTTTGATTGGTTTCACACTCTCGGGTTTCTCTACTAATTTCTAAACTGTATTTTGATGAAGAGACTTCATTTCTTCGTTCATTGCTTATTCCCTCAAGTTTTTTTGGGGACCAGAAATTGCTTCAAGAAATGTGGTTGGAGTAATTATTTTTTCTTCTTGTATTGTTGTCAAGATCGCACATTCTTGAATTCTTCGTTGTTTAATTCTTTCTGATCGTCTGACTCCGGATCCTACTAATTCTTCTTCTCTTTGCTCCATTGCTTCTTGATGATGGCGAATTAAAACTGCTTCCATATGTCCTTTTCTTCTTCCTCTAGTAGACGACGTTGATTGAGATCCAGATTGTTCATTCGTGTGATCCTCCAACTCAGGTGTGTTTTGTGTTTCACTTTGCTTTGGTTGAACTTCGATTAATTCTTGAAATAGGTCAACGTCTTTATTTGATGTTTGTTCAATTGAACTTTCTGGTTGCAAAAGATTTCCTCCTGGGGTTTCTTCATCAAATCGAACATTTCGACTTTCTTCAATTTTTCCTGTTTCAGGATCATATAGTCGATAGGCAGGTCTTATGGTGGAATATCCAATAAAGATAAATTTCTTTGAAGTGGCTTGTAGCTTACTTCTCTTGGCTTTGGGTATGAAAGAATATGCTACACAACCAAACGTTTTGAGATGTTTTATGGTGGGTTTACTGCCGTTCTATCGTCCATTAGGCGTCTGACAACGAAAGTTCTTAGTTGGAGTTCAGTTTCGGACATAAACGGCTGTCATCGCTGCTTCGCCCCAAAATCTTTCTGGTAACTTGGCGACTATCAGGTTTGTACGAATGCACTCCAATAATGTCCGATTCGCGCATTCAGCGACTCCGTTACTTTGAGGACAATATTCAATCGTACGTTGATGTTTTATACCCGCCTTCTGTAATGCCAGGCTAAATTGATTGTTGACAAACTCCAGGCCGTTGTCAGTTCTTATTTTCTTTATTCTTTTATGTTCAACTTCAACTTCATCTTCCCTTCATTTGAAAGCAAAAAATGTGTCATACACATCAGTCTTTTTCTTCAATAAATATACGAACATTTTTCGACTGTAATCGTCGGTTATCGTGAAAATGTATCGTGCACCAACCAATGATGTCATTCGGAAAGGGCCACACAAGTCCATATGTAGCAGTTCCATTGGTGCATGTGACTGAATATCAGGAAAGGAAGGAAATGGTTTTTGATGCATTTTGGCTAACGTGCATACTTCACAAAAATCCAAATTAACATGTTGCATTGGCATGTCTCTTACCATATCGTATTGTTGAAGCTGATGTAATCTGTTTTCGCTTATATGGCCAAGTCTTCTATGCCATAGCTAGACTACATCTTGAAGTTTTATTTTGAGAATCATCTCTTCGGTTGAGTGTTGCACAATCTTTGGTTTCACATCAAGAACATAACATCTGTTCTTAGCAGCGACAGTAACTATCAGCTGACCGTCGCTATCCACGACTTTTGCACCATTTTGATTAAAGGTTACATGATATCCTTTTTGCGTGACTTCGTAAACTGATAACAAGTTTGTTTGAAGAGAAGGCACGTACAATGTATTCTTTATGGCTACTGACGTTTCTTCATTTTCGAAAGGTGCAACTCTGACGATACCTTTTCCAATGGCTTTTATCTGAGTTTCGTCATTAGTTAGCACAACATCTTTGTCAATAGATGAGTAATCGTCAATCCAATCTCTGTGTGACATCATGTGAGCACTTGCGCCAGAATTCAAAAATCCATTGGTCTTCTTCATTGGATGATACCTTTTTTCCACGATTGAAATACACTCTTTTTCTTATCATGGTGATTATGGGTATTAGACATGGCAACTCGTACCTTTTCGGTCTTGTCTTGATCACGGTTTTCTGTCTTGTGTTTCGATCGACAAAATCTCACTAAATGACCAAGCTTTCCACAAAAATAGCTTCTCAAGCTTCTGGTCGTCTCTCATTCTGGCAGAACTTTGTATAATGTCGAGCTATTCCAGAGTTAAAGTATTTTGGCATGTGTTTTTGCTTGGTTTTGTATGCAACATCCGTGGATTCTGCAACAAACTTCTCCTCTTCTTTATATCGACGTTGCCGCTCCTGTTTCAGATCAGTCAGGTCAATGTCGTCACGTGCTTCATAAATCTGTACAACGGAAAGGTAGGTGCGTGTAAGCCCTCGTAATGCATAGTGCACGAATTCTCTGGTGGTTACAAGTCTTCCTAATGCTATGCAAGCTTGAGAAAGCGCATCAACCCGGTTGATGTATTCGTCGGGTTTCTCCTCTGACCACATTCGAACGTTGGAGAGTTCCAGGACAGCATCAATTTGTCTTCTTTCAATTCGTTCACCATGTCGTCACTCTAAGTCTTTCCAGACTTGATTTGCGTTCGTTGCGTTGACGAATAATGCCGCTTGTGCCGTGGGCAAGGTTAAAACAAATATTCCAAAGGCTTCATCATTCTTGGTTTCCCATTTTTCCCATCGTTTTTGGCTTTCATGATCCGGTTGAGTGGGATCGGGTGTAGGCGGTTGCTCAGCAAGAATAACATCTTTCCAAAGACCCCTCGCTTGTAATATAGATCGTACCCGTAAACGCCAAATAAAATAGTTTTCACCGGGTAGCTTGTCGACATGTTGAATCGGTAAATTGGCACTGGTTTCTCCCAACGTTGATTAAGGCTTCCGATGATGCAATGGTTAGAAGAATAAAGATAGCGGTGCGGATTCTCTCTGGAAGAATCGGCGATGATTTAGAACATACAATTGGTTTTTCACTTACGATTACAGATGCAAACTGTTTACAGTCTTTGGTTCATGATGACGAGAATTAACTACCTGCAACCACGCTCTCTGCTACCATTTTGTTAGAATAAGACTAGGAAAAATACATGTCAACACAACGAGGTTTATTGAATAGTGTCTAGCGATAGCGCTTTTCCGTCACAGCTCTATGCTCTTTCTATGAGGAGAAGCCCGAATCAGGGCAACAATGACCACACAAAGACAACAACGAAGCACTTTTGTGAGAGCATAGATTACACTGGCACTGTTTTGTATTTTTTTTTTTTTTGCTCGGAGTGAATTTTTTTTTTAAAGACCCCCCCTCTGACGAACTGATATATACCCCAACCTATTTGGTTACAGGGGCAGTTGGTTTCCCCCCGGCCGGTTACAGGTTTCGCGACAATTCAATTGGCACTGGACATTCAATTTCTCAACATGTCTTTAGAGCGCGAGAGCGCGTGGTGGCTTCCCCTGATTCGGGCTTCTCCTCTTAGAAAGAGCATAGAGCTGTGACGGAAAAGCGCTATCACTAGACGCTCCTGTTTATTGCAGCACTAAAAAAGCTATACACAGTTGAGAAAAAAACTAAACAATAGCAAATGATTACAATGTCACGAGACTTTGGCTTTACAACAATTAACTGCCAGGTTTAAGTAATGTTCAAGGAATATTTAAAAATAAATAAGACTTCAAAACTAAAACGTAATCCTAACACAAACAAACAACACTATATAATGAAATTAAAATCAGTAAAAAGGAAAGAGAAAAAAAACAAAACTTATGGGAAAAAGAAAAAATTTCTTACGAAACAATGATAGTTTATTAAAAAATAATAAATATTAAAAACACAAAAACACAAAAGCAAGCAATTAAATTTCAAAAAAATTACACCAAATAAATTACATTGGCTAAGAAACAAAAAAAATTAATTAAATATTAATTGTATGTTATGACAAAAACCATTCAATCATATAGGTAACATAAATATGACAATAGAAAATAAACTAAATTATAAAATAATGATAAAGAATACATGTCGGAGATACTGTCAGAATTACAATTTGTATATTCATGAAAGTCTGTAGTGGAACGGATCCATCTAATAATACATTGAGAGTCTTTAACAATGATCATTTTCCAAAAACTCCAGGTGTTGGAGACTCTCAGCATGGAATTTTCCAAAAACCTGGACTTAGCAGCTCGAAGCATCCTATAACGTGGGCCATTGAGGTCTTCCACTAATGATATGTTAGATTTGCGAGTCTTCAGTTTTCTTTGATTTTATATCACTAGATCACGTAAAGAATGTGAAGTAAAACGTGCAATCATAGGTCAAATAACGGCTGGCGAACGTGGTCTTATACGATGAGCCACGTCAAAATCGGTAGTTGATACTGGCACATCTAAATTTTCCGAAATCAACGTAGAGAGAATAGTAGGGAGAGATTCAGTAGTAGGTTGTTCAGATAGGCGAAGCACTCTCAATTTGGCTCGACGAGAACTTTCTTTAAGTTCACCAAATTTTGCAAGTACCATATCTATCCTTGATTAATTGTCATGATACAGTTGGTTCTCTTATTTTTAAAGTCTGGACAGCAAATCTTTATATTTTGTATCCAACGCAGCTAATTGAGTGGAGACTGAGCTCAAGGTAGTTGTAAAAGTAACAAATTTGATGTTATATCAGTCAATTTCTTATCGAGTAATTCGGGAGATTTACTTACAAATGTAATTGAAACATGATCTCAAAAGGTGGGCTTATCGAAAAGAGGTAACATCTGCAATTCCAATGAAGTTAATGGCGGATTGTCGGCACAGGATTTTGTTGTACCTTACAACAGAGTTCGAATAGAGCAAGGTTTCAATTTAGATTCTGGCTTAGGCATTGTGTAGGCCAGAAATTAAGAGTAAACCGAGCAAAAAAAAAAATTAAACATTAAACTATATTGTAGTAGCATAGGAAGTAAACCATGTTGAACATTAAATGCTGACCTGCCCCCATTAGATAATAGTCGTTAGGTCTGTTGGAAACATTTCAATTCATGTTAATTTCAAATAAAAAATTCCTCACAAATTAGTGGCATTGGTCATAAAAAAGTGCTTGTCATGAGTTAGAGGATCTCAAATGTCTGAATATCAAAAAAACATAGATTAATAGATAAACTATATTAGTCTTAATTGCTTGTATCATGAAATAAATCACGCAGAGTCCATTAAGACCGAGTGCATTTGTGTACTATTCTTGGTTAAAATATAATTCTACGTGAATTTGCCACAGAGTAGGGTTAAGCGGAAGCAAACATCAAAATTAGGCCTATTTTGAGTTTTTTTTAGATTCAAAGAATGCTCCTTTTTATATACTTTCTACATTCTTGTGCTCAATTTTGAAGCTCTCTGCATTTATACATTGAAGTTAGACAGCAAAAACACAAAACAGGGGGCCAAACTTTGGGTCCTCCTGGCACCACTCACAAAGCAAAAACCGAAAAAAAAAATTGGTTTTATGAAATATACCCGAGATCCTTCCTTCCGAATTCTGTTGGTTTATCTTTATTCACCATGAAGTTGCATCAAAATATCAGAAACTTTTGTGAAACACCCCCGAAAATTGAGTTTTTTTTCACTTTTTGCACTCTTAAAATTTGAATATCGAAAATCAGGGAAACTACTTTTTTGTTATGGTAGCTGGAAAATTTCCTGCCAAATTTTAAAGATCTGCATTTATTGGAGGACAAGCGACCAAAAGTGCAAGTCCATTCTGCCTCCCTTGGTGGGCAGGGGCTCTGAATTTCATAAAACCGTGTCTTAGCACGCCCCTACGAACTATCCGTCTTATGACCTCACCAAGTTTTGAGTTGGTGGCTTCACAGATTTTGCTGTGCGTTCATGAGTCAAGTGAACCAGCTTCTTTATATATCAGGGTTCGAAATTAGTGGTTGCCTCGTTGCCACAGACTACTGAAAAATCATTCTGGCAAACTGTTTTTCACAGGTGTTTGCCTGGCTGGCAACCCACACTGAAAATTCACTGTGGTATATAATCCATTAGTCCTGGTTACCCAGGTGTATGAATATCGACAAAGAATCAGCAATCTGGTCCGAGTGGTCAGCCACTCGGTAGATGTCTGAAAACTATTTGGGGAATCCTTCTAAAATGGACGTTTCAAAGTGCCAGTAATGGAGGACCTACATAATGAAAATTGACAATTATGAGAAATAACAAACAGGAAATTGAGTACGAGGGCGAGTGAGTCCAAATGAAAGTGAGCCAATGCCAATATATGACAAATAGAGTACTTTATTTGAAAATAGTCTTCATGATCATTTAGACATTTGTCCCATTGATTAACGAGTTGCGTGATTCCCTTCTCTTAAAACTCCTTGGGTTGCTGCTTCAAAATATCTGTAACTGACTCCTTCACGTCATCGTCCGACACAAATCTGTTTCCATTGAACTGTTTTTTACTTTCTTACACGAAAAATTTCGACCACCAGATTTTCACTGATCTTCACGTTTTAGGGTCCGTAGATTACGAAAAAATGATTTCTGGAAAATGTCTGTGCGTCCGTGTGTCTGTGTCTATGTCTGTGTGTCCATGATAGCGTCCAAATGGCTAAAGATATCGAGACCAAACTTTAAACTTAAGATTATAATCTTCCTCCGGAGGTCTGATTATTTTTCCAATGCAATCGGTGAAACGGAAGTATCAGTTTACTCGAGAGCCAAAATATAAATTTTGAAATATCTCGTTAAATATTGCGTTTATGAAAATTTTGAAGGAACTAAAAAGTATGCCAATTTCAATTTTAAACAACTTTTGTTAAGAAAATTTTTCAAAATTCCAACCGGAAGTACCAGTTTTACACTTATCAAAATCCAGTGTTTTGCTAAAATAGGCGAAAGAAAATGGTATAGGAAAATTTGGAATCAATACCATAGTGTTTGTAAGGTAATTTGATTCACAAAATTTCTATCAGAAGTGGCCATTTTAGACAGTTGTTTCATTTTTTTCTGTATTTGGACCAGGACATTAATGTACAAGAAAGTCGGTTGGTGATACACCTCATTCTTCAATTGCCGAAAATGTGGAAATCGCAAGGCGAAAGGTAGGAGCTGTATGGTGGATGTTGCAGTGTTTTCTACCTGAACCTTTCCAGTCTTTCCTTTACCAAACTCTCAACGTGGGACCAGCATTATCGGTTAGCAAGATGACCCCATTCGTCAATTTTCTAGGTCGTTTGTTTTTGGTCGCGACAGAACAGCTAAACATCAAGTAATTCGAGTTGGGAAAGACTTTCAGCTTTCAAAAACCTGACCACACCACGCTGTTCATCTTTTGGGCCGTTCATTATATCACGCAACCCTGTTCAACCTAGTGTATGAGAGTAGTAAACAACTTTTATCCTCACACGTACCTGTTACTTTCGTAAATGAGCGATGTTTGTGTGCTATACAAAGGTGTCACAGATAATGGATCGAACCATTTTTGCACGGGATAAGCTGGCTCACTTTCGTTTGACTCGCCCATGTATCTAGCACGCAAAGATGTAGTCAGAGGTTTAATGACACAAGTGTAGAACTAACTGAAATTACGAGCTTTAAAACTTCTATGTTTGGCCAGAAGAGAGGTGGTATCATAATCTGGAAAATTCTCTAATGATCTGTACTGATATTTTCCCCCAAATATTGGAAAACAATGAATGTTTTTGTTAATTTTAACATACTTTACTTATATTAAATATTCTGTATTCCCAAAACATGGCAATCATAGAAACATTAAAAATTTGTTCCTTTTGGATACGGTTAGTGATTCTGCTGGGTCTCAATACAAGAACTTTGACATATTTGGGAATGTACTGCTGTGCCTTCCGGCACACGTTATAGATTGTGAAAGAGGATAAAAATTACAATTTCTTCTGCTTACTGATTTGAGGCGAATACTATTCCAAAGCGACGATATCAGAAATTTTAATCCTGATGAAGCTGTTAGTTTATGGTTTAGCACTCAGAATCTGTCTAAACAGTCCTTTTTTAAACCCTGTGGTAAGGGTAAACAGAGAAGGCCTGAAGCTGACACCGTAGAAAATGAGATTGAAGGTGCTGGTTGTATTATTGAAACAACAAGACCAGTGACTGTGAGTCAGAAGTTGATTCAGACTCAGTAATTTCAGTGATTACACAGATTCAGTTAAAGATTGCATTAAACATTAAATAATTTTTATTTTATAAAGTAGTAAATGTAGATTAAATCATCTTCACTCACATGAAATTTTTTGTTAGTAAACCACAATCATACAGAAAGGGTAGAAACGGTATAATTAGGGTAAAATTTCAGACACTGTTGTCAGTGGTGATTTATTTGATTCTGTATATCCTCCCTTAAATACTTGAATAAAGCTAACTTCTAATTGATAAACAAAATTTTCTTCAACTCCATGTCAGCAACCACATTTGAAATTGCGCAACCAGAATTTTTAGACTAGTTTCCTAGTGGGTAACCACACTTATTATACAGTATAAAGACTTCACAAATTTTACATCCTATTTTATAAACAACATCGAATTTTTCGTTTGTTTTTCATTTTCTTTTATGTTTTTTGTTATTTTTAATTCTTTTATTTTTGGTACAATTTCTACTTTTGTATATTTTTATACATTTTTTAATTCTGTCGAATTCCATAGTTATTCATGTTTTTTTTTCTTTATTTATATTTATTTTCTTTTGATTTTTATTTTTAAAAGAGTCGTTCATTAATTTTTTAATGATTTTCACTGGGTATTAATTATTAATTAACTTATTTGTGAACCTGTTGACATACATTATTAAATTAAATTAAATTTGGAGAACATAAATTTCTGGTATATTGTACCATTTCTATTAAGTACCGAAAGGTGCTTTATGCTATCAGTGTGGGGAAACGTGTCGGTCTGTCTGTCTGTCTGTCCGTCTGCCTGTCTGTCTATCTGTAACTCTAACTCCTCCGAGGTTGTGAAAGATTTTTAAAATCTGTTTTCGTCAATCGATGTATATGGTTCATGGCACGAACCAGTTATGAATACTATCTAAATCGGTTAATTGGCACGTGCACGACTGATACCTCTATTTTCCCGCCTAGCAATTTTCAATGGGAAGATATATTTAGTAATATATCGAACAAATCGTAATGACGAAATAGATGCGGTTATTCATTATTATATTCGTCAGTCGATGAACATGGTACATGGCACGAATCAATAATAAATATTATCTAAATCTGTTCAATAGCACGTGCAAAAATGGTACCTTTACGACACCACACAGCAATTTTCAATGGAGGGATATATTGAGTAATATATCAAACAAATCGCAATGACGAAATAGAAGCGGATATAAATTACTATTTTCGCCAATTAATAAATACGGTTCCGGGAATAAACCATTTTGAAAATACATTTCAGGGAACCTGGTTTAGTGGAACAATTATGGCTTATAGGAACTTTGAATGCTAAAATATGGCATGTAATATATGAGAGGACTTAGAATGAGGTGTCATGAATGAATGTAACGTAAATTAATGATAGTCCAAATTGGTTTCAACGAACCTGGTTTAGTGGAACCATTCTGGTTAAGTGGAACCATTATGGTTAATTGGAACTTTCAATGTTCGAATATGGCATGTAATATATCAAACGACTTGGAAGGAAGCGTCATGACTGAATATAACGTAATATTAATGATAGTTCAAATTGGTTTCAAGAAAACTGGTTTTGTGGAACCATTATGGTATACTGGAACCATTATGGGTCATTTCCAATTTCATTGCCAAAATGTTTCATGTAATATATCAAACGACTTGGAGTGACATGTCATGAAGGAATATAACGTAAAATTATTAATAGTCTACATTGGTTTCAAGTAACCAGGTTTAGTGGAACCATTATACTATAGTTGAGACATTATGGTTCATTGGAAATTTCATTGCCAACATATGCCATGTAATATATCAAACGACTTGGAATGAGGCGTTATGGCTGAATGTAACGTAAAATTAATGATAGTTCAAATTGGTTTCAAGGAACCTGGTTTCGTGGAACCATTATAGTAAAGTGGAACCACTATGGGTCATTTGAAATTTCATTGCCAAATTATAGCATCTAATATATCAAACGACTAGGAATGAGGTGTCATGAAGGTATATAACGAAAAATTAATGATAGTCTGAATTGGTTTCAAGAAACCTGGTTTAGTGGAACCACTATGGGTCATTTGAAATTTCATTGCCAAATTATAGCATGTAATATATCAAACGACTAGGAATGAAGTGTCATGAAGGTATATAACGTAAAATTAATGATAGTCTGAATTGGTTTCAAGGAACCTGGTTTTGTGGAACCAGAATCGGTCATTGGAAATTTCCATGCTAAAATATGGCATGTAATATATATAACGAACTTGGAATGATGTGTCATGATTGAAAATAACGTGAAAATAATCATAGCCAAAATTGGATTCAAGGAACCTGGTTTA
>JAHWFO010027287.1:0-29731 GCA_023313115.1 Rhysida immarginata
TGATTCGGTTTTTAATTGTCCTTGGGCCAAAAACCGCATAAAAAGCAACAATGGAAACACCTATTAATTATCTCGGGACTTGCGCAAGACATGTTCAATATGCTGTCCACCATTTTCCTCCACAAGTTTTAACCGATAAACAGCATGTTCCACAACAGACCGGAGTGTCTCCGGGGTCACGTTGTGAACGTGGTGCGTAATCCGAGCCTTCAATTCCGCTAAATTTGCAACTGGGCCACTGAACACATGATTTTTAAGGTAACCCCAGAGCCAGAAGTCACAAGGATTGAGGTCCGGTGATCTTGCAGGCCAGGCTCTCGGAAAATGACGGCTGATAATTCTATCATCTCCGAAATGTGTCTTCAGCAGTTGCTTCACTGGCTTTGCAATGTGCGGAGGAGCGCCATCTTGCATGAAAATTATTCTATCCACGCATGCATGCTGTTGAAGTGTTGGAATTACCTGGTTGCGTAAAAGACACGCATACCGTTGACCATTGACTGTACAGGTAACGGGACCCGCAGGACCCACTTCCTCGAAAAAAAATGGCCCTATAATCAATGATGCTGTCATCCCGCACCACACAGTTACCTTTGCAGAATGAAGCGGTATTGAAACACATGCGAAAGGATTTTCCGTTGCCCATATCCTGCAATTTTGTGTATTGACAACGCCGTGGAGATAAAAATGGGCTTCGTCTGTCCACAAGATGTTCCATGGCCATTCATTGTCCACTTCCATGCGAGCTAGAAATTCTAAAGCAAACGTGTGTCTAATTGGCAGGTCAGCAGGAAGTAACTCCTGAACATGGGTAATTTTATAGGGATAACAATGCAGGATATTGCGTAAAATTTTATTGACCGTGCTCACAGGCATGTCTAAAGTTCGGGCAATTCCCCGTGCACTGCACGTTTGCACACCACTGTTCGACCCTTCCTCTAATGCTTCAGCCACATCTTCTACTGACGTCAAAGCAACTGCTTTCCTCCCTCTGCCAGATTTCACTGCAAAAGAACCTGTCGCTTCGAATTTTTTAATCATACACCTCAGAGCCTTTGCAGACATCGGACCACATCCTTTTTTCATTCCCTTTAATACCCGAAATTTCTTTAAAGCTGCTATGGCAGAGTCGCCATTCTTGTAAAAGAGCTTCACAAGCAGAGCGCGATCCTTCATTGACAGACCCATGGCAAGCTGCTGAGATACAAATATGACGAGAACGCCATGAGGCCTGCGTTTTTATAACATATGCAATGTCTCATGCGCATGCGTATCTTTCAATTTGCATAGAACAAATCCTCCTAGGCATAATATGCCGCTTACAGCGCCATCTAGTGATAAATTTTGGAACTATTTTTTTTCTTATCCATATCAAATGCCCCTTCTTCAAGAATGCTCAGTCCAAATTTGAAGTCATTCGACTCATGGTTGTTTTTTTATAGCATTTTTACAAAGGGACTTTAATTATAATCACCTTGTATTACCTTAAGTACTATTAGTATAACTATTAAGTGTTACCTTGTGAACTGGCCTACAAAGATGCGTGTAAGGATCCGAGATTTCTGGCATTTGACATTATTATTAACGGAGGCATTACGTACTGAGCTGAATAGCAAATATCTAGATTTAGAATCAAGGGTGGAAGCGCTGTCTAAGGAACTTGGTAGTAAAATTGATAGTTTAAAAACTGATATTCAGAGTACTAGTTTAGAGACGGCTAATGGCTTTGCTAACCTTGGCAATATTATCAAAGATTTTATGGGCTCTCCCATTACTTCTGATTCGCCCATGATAGTGGTAAATCCTGATCCAACACATAATAATGAAAATGTTTCTACTTGCCTGGAAGCAGTCAACGAAGGAAACTCCTCACTACGATCTAGCATCAAAGGAAGGCACGAAAATGATTCTGCTGGCAGTGATGGAGGTAACTGGCGTATTGCGCAGAATAAAAGAAACAAAGGTGGTGTTAGGATAGACAACATTCAGTCCACTGTCGATATCCAAAATGGTGTCTCTGTAGCCCTACGAGGTAACAAAGCTAAGCTTGGTTATTCCCAAAGCAATGTCACTCATGGAAAGGGAGTTATTTACATTCCTCCAATTATTATTCGTCATCACGGAAAACCAATCAAGGAAATTCTAGAGGAAATCACAAAACATGCGTCTTTAGATAAAATCATCTACCACACAAGTCGTAAGGACCCTATCAAAATTAAGTGTCTTGATGAGGACACGCACAAAATTCTAGTATCTGGAGTAAAGAGTAACGAGTTGCTAAAAATCCAGCATCATCAGCTCAAATCAGAAAAGCTGCTGAAATACGTTGTCCGAAATGTTGACACAACGTATGACCTGGAAGACTTTTGTGATGACCTCAGGAAGACAACTTATTACCCAGAAAAGGCAATCAGGTTGAAAAAGGCAAATGGTTCGGTTGAAATGCCACTGGTGTTGGTTATATTCCAAAACACTGAGCATAATAAGTCCTTTTTGAATTTACAGCGTGTCAGTCCTCTTGCTGTTACTGTAGAATTATTTAGAGGCAACAAAAGGCCCTTACAGTGTTACAACTGTTTACGTTTTGGGCACGTCTCCCAAGTTTGCACCGAATCTCCTAGATGCAACAAGTGCGCACGTGACCATCAGTCGAGGGACTGTATAATGTAAAGGGTAAAGACCCCCCCTAAATGTATTCGCTGTGATGGTCAGCATACATCAAGTTACACCAAGTGTCCGAAATATCCCCAAGTCAAAAGGATCAAAAGCACCAAAGTGGTTGATGGCAGAACCTATGCTTCAGTCGCATCCAGCTCTTCTCATTCAGATGCGGTTGATCCAATCCAATTGCGCAGCATTTATAGGAGTCTGGGTAACCTTCTAAATCTCTGTAAGGAAAGTGGCAACGTACTGCCACAGGTTGCGTACCACGAAATCAAGAACTGATCATGGACAGTCACCACTACAGAACAATTACCCACGGAAATCTTCGTTGCAATATATGGAACGCCAGGGGAATCTATCGGAAGCGAATCGAATATTACAATTTCCTCATAAATTGGAATATTGACATAGCTTTCGTGTGTGAGTCACACCTGAAATGAACTCAAGCCGGGTTATCATATTTATCGAAAGGATCGTCCTCTGGGTAACAACGCCAGTCAAGCATTTGGTGGAGCAGCTATCATTGTCAAAGATGGCATTGATCATCGTGAGACTGTCACTCCGAATTATGTAGGAACGGAAGCTGTATCCGTGATAATAAATGACGCCGACACAGGTGAAATTAAATTCACCTCTCTGTATAATTCACCTAGGCACAAGCTTGGACCGTGCGAGCTTGATGAGCTGCTCTCTGGGCCCGTTCCAGTGGTTATGGCGGGAGACTTTAATGCTAAGCATCCTGCATGGAATTCCAAATGCTCCAACCAAAATGGCAATATCCCCTATGGAAATACTCTAAACGAAATTGACACTTTTGTTGCTGGATCCCTTGATGACACGTACTACTGCGACCATTCTCCTGTCAGCGATGTGCTGGACGTTGTAGTTCTTAAAGGATTCTTTAAGCCCTATAATATATTCACAGTGGACGACTTATCCTCTGACCACCGTCCAGTGATGCTTATCTTTGAGGGCTTGAACATCGATGTTAAGATTGGGCTTCGCTCCAAACAAGACTGGAAACTCTTCAGGGATATCCTTAGAGAAAACAGCATTCCATATAAGGGGGTTATTGACAACGAGGATATTAATGCAAATATCAGTTCTATTATTCGTGTTATCAATGATGCTACAGCTTCCAGTACTTTCACTACTGATCGAAAGCGTCCTGAACATCTCGACCTCCCTACTTACATCAGGCGTCTCATACTTGAAAGAAGTTCCTATAGAAGGTTATGGCAGCGTAAACGACTTCCCTTCATCAAGACGAAATAAAACAGGCTAGCTCGCAAGGTCCAGGAAGAGGTTAAATCTTTACGTAATCAAAGATGGAGCGAAAAGCTAAAGTCCCTGTCAGTCCAGGACAACTGGCTCTGGGGTACTGTAACGGCTCTAAAAGGAAACTTACCGCCGCTGCTTACCGCAAATGGCAATCCTGTCACAGGTGATCAAGATAAAGCTCAACTGATCGACGAATCCCTGGTTAAAAAATTTACCACTCCTGGTGAGGACAACCCGGATAATTTCCCAAATATTCGTCTCGTCAACGATGGATGTATCGCATACGAGCTCGCTCATCGTATTTCTACCTGTGAGGACACTATTGGTGTTCACAAAATCTCCGATGTCATCAAGCATCTTAAAAGCAGGAAAGCAGCAGGTATCGATTCCATCACTAAGAGCACTCTCAAGAACTTACCTCCTAATGTTGTTGCGACTATTACCAGGGCAAGGAATGACTGCTGGAGACATGGTTACTTTCCTGTCAAGTGGAAAGAGTCTGTTTATCGTTATCATACCGAAGCCTGGTCTAAACCCTGCTCTCCCTGTCAGCTATAGGCCTATAAGCTTGTTACCTGTGCTATCAAAAGTGTTTGAACGCGTCAATCTTAGAGATTTAACGACTTCTGTATGATAAACAACCTTGTTCGTGATGAGCAATTCAGCTTTCGACCAGGTCACTCCTGCAACTCCAGATCTGGAGGCTTGTTGCAGATTGAAACGCTCCTCTTAACTGCGCTAAATATGGTGGTCTTGTGTTTTTGGATGTCCGAAAAGCTTTTGATCAGGTTTGGCACGAAGGCCTAATACACAAAATGATTACTTGTGGATTTCCGGACGATCTTATTGCGTTGATTAGATCCTTTCTGTCGAACAGGATATTTCGTGTAAAGGTTGGCTGCTCCGTGTCAAACCCGTATGACGTCAAAGCTGGTGTTCCCCAGGGTTCTGTTCTTGGCCTGCACTCTTCAACTATTTTATCCATAACTTCCCAACATTTACAAAATGCAAGCTGTATCTGTTCGCTGACGACGCGTCCATCATGACCACTGCTCGCGTTCCCGCTCATGTCATATCTCGATTGCAGAATGCCTTACATAAGTGCGAGAAATGGTTTGCTAAGTGGAGACTGAATCTAAATGTTGACAAATGCAAGGCAATGTTCATTACATAGAAACTTCGGAAATCCCCGAGTCCTCTCTTCCTTTCTGGTAAAGAGCTCGAATGTGTAAAACATTACAAATACCTCGGAGTGGTAATAGATGCCAAGTTAAATTGGGGCGAACATGTCTCCTACGCCATTAACACGGCAAAGAAGGCAAAGTTCAGTCTGGTAGCTCTTCTGGGGCGAAACAGCGCGCTTGGATTGGACTGCAAACTATTATTATTATTATTATTATTATTATTATTATTATTATTAATTATATAACACTCTTATAGGAGTAGTTGAGAAAAGGGATAAAAACCGTTCAGGCGACGCCGAACTACTCGAGCCACAAAGGCCATACGACTTCCAACAGAACGTCCCTAGGAGGGGCTTCCAGAACATAAAGTACAAAATTACCGGTTATTGTAATTCAAGATAGTGTAGTCTTAAGCGTCTCTTCACATGGACGCAGGTGGTTACGCAGGCTGGAGAGACACATTCAAAAATCGTGCTCCGGATACTGAGGGGCAATTCATTCCACAAAGTGATGGCGTTGAAGGGAAAGCATTTCGCAAGAAAAGTCGAGGTCATAATGGGAACCTCAAACAAAAATCTCCGTGTAAGGCGTGTGCTAGCATCACACTTAAACCAATCTTTTATATATGAGACCGGGTGAAGTTCAATTCGTAACGCATCAGCGATTTCGGACGTCAAAGCCACCCTACTAATTGACATAACGGTCGGGAGTTTATGTCGAGTGCAGGTCAGCGTTACTGAGCCAGTCCTGGACAATTTAAAGGCGGTTCGTATAATTTTGTTGTACGCAACAGTAAGCCGCTTTAGGTTGGCGGTAGATGACGAGGACCAGAAGAGCGCTCCATAGGCGACACAGGGCACAATTACCGCAGAAATATAGTGACAGATTTGGGAGTAGGAAAGAAACGATCTCAACCTTTTCACCAGAAAGGTCTTCCGATGTAGACTAGTAATAAGGGAATCAATTAACTCGTTAAAACGAAGTTTGGAGTCAAATGGAATACCTAGAATCTTCAAGGAGGCCGTAGTTGACACTTCCTTTGAAATAATCAGTACATTGGTTTTGGTCACATTAAGGCTCAGTCCACGACTGGTGTACCATTTAGACAAATAAGTGAGATCTTGCTGGAGACACTCGTTGATCATTGCCTCCTCTTCCAAACAGTAAGGGGCGAAGAGGAAGTTATCGTCAACATAACTTAGTATTTCTAACCTGAAGCAATGGCTGAAAAGTGAGGCCGTAGAAACTGCAAAGAGAAGGGGGGCAAGACCCGATCCTTGAACTATTCCTCGTTTGGAAATTTTTGTTTTGGACGAGTCGTAATCGATGGTGCTACTTCTATCCTGAAAGTAATCGGCAAAGAGCTCCAGGTAAACATCAGACACCCCTAAAGAGGCAAGATCGTAAATAAGCTGGGCTCTTGAGATAGTATCGAAGGCCTTGGAGATGTCTGTTTGGGCGACAATGAATCTCCGATTTTGGTCGTAGGCCTTAACAGCCTCGTTATAAATATATAACGGCGTCCAGATAATATATAATGGCCAGGCCTGCTCCCTTTCTGTTGTTCAGGTATTCTTGACCATATAAACTCGGTGAGACGATGAAAAACCACTTTTTCCACGATTTTAGTCATTGGAGACAGAACAGAAACTGGGCGGTAATTTGCGATGTCCAGAGGGTCACCCTTTTTGTAAATGGGATTGATACACGCGATTTTTAGAGCTCGAGGAAATCTTCTTGTTTTAACAATTTGCGAGCACAAGTAGTGTATCAAATTGTACCCTGTAGTATTGAGATTTTGCAACATTGTGTCTGAGATTTTTAAAGGATAACATGGCCCCTTTACCTTGACCGTACGAATAAGCTTAAGAAACTGCCTACCGTCCGGAATTTCAGGATCAGGCGAAAAATTACTCGGAAGGACTGAAGATTCCATAATTTTCCCAGGGGCAGGTACATTGGTGGGGTTGTTAACCCAGTCCAGATAATCGTCGAAGGCCTCATACATAAGTTTAGGCGGTTTAACAGTGCAGTTTCGACGTATCAGCTGCCAAATCCGGTTTGATTTGGCATGCTGGAGCACTAGTGCTCTTTTAGCGGCTCTTATACCTTTCTTAAAGGTTAAATTCGCTAAGAGTGTATAGTTGGCGAGAGTGTAGGTCTTGGGTGGAAGCGTAGTTTCGGTATGCCGTTTGCTTTGCTATCCACTTTTTATGCAGATCTTCGTTCCACCATTTGTTACGTGGCTTAGCGGTCTTGTTCCTGGTGGAGATTTGAAGTCCAGCAGATATACGTAGCTGCTGAAGTAATCGTATCGTCAAAGTAGTCGAGGAGTAAATTGACATCCTCGACTGCGGTAAAATCTTCAAAATTAATGTTATCCAAGTTTCGGTGGAAGACTGCACGCTTAAAATTTGTAAAATTGTAATAATTTAGGGAGGGCTTGAGAGGCAGTATTTTCTCATCAGCTGGAGCACAAGGAGACAGGGTAGCCTGAATAATCATATGGTCAAATTTAGGTACTGAAAAGATATTCAAATCACTATGGCAAAGGTTGTTAGAAATATAAATATGATCAATTAGAGTCGCTGACGATGTGGTTATCCTGGTCGGATAACCAATCACTATCGTCCTATTGCTGTATAGGACGGTAATCCGAACCATTTTATTTTATGGTATGCCTGCATGGGCTACAATATGTAAGTCCAGATGGAAGGACCTCCAAACTTTCCAAAACGTTACCTTGAGGACCATTGCTTAACTTGACAGGAGAGTTGCAATAAATACTTCTATTGCCGACGATTTTGAGATACCTCCCATTGGGAATCACGTCCAGGAATTCATTAAAAAGCTGCTTCCGAAGATGAAGGACCATCCCAATCCTCTGGTTGCAGGTATTCTTGAGCACCCGCTTATATTCAGAAGTCTTCTTAGACATCGCAGGCCGCGTAACATCCTGGACATCAATTTCGACGACATCCAAAATGCGATATTTCCCGAATATTGGATCTCCTAGCTCCTCGTGTCCCTTGTCCCTCGTCAATCAACAATCAACACTATCGTCCTGATAGGAAAGGACTCCATCTTATCCTCTGGATGACTTAACTAGGTTTCATCTGGCTTCTTGCCTAGTTCAGTGTACTTCCCGTGGTTACTTTCTGGACGAGTATGGCAGTGAAAGCGTTGCTCTCGGACCACTCGTTTCGTTTTACCTGCACTGTTCGATTGTCGATTGTCTTGCTGTATATCCTTGACAAAGCCGGGAATAAATGGCGAAACTCCTGATGTCCCTCTGTTATACTGTAAGGCCGCCACCTGTTTAGTTAATAGGAACAGTATTATGATCCATCCATCCACTGATATTACCAACTCGTCATGAATGCTCCAAATAGAATAAGATAAATTTGTTGGAGGTGGTTGGACTGACTCCTGTATCTCACTGCTTGAATGCTTCATAAGCTTTCCGATTTGCTTGATCGCTCTGGACACAGCTAAGGGAGACTGGAAATGAACCTTCTTGAAGCGAGGGTCTAAAATGGTGCTTATTGCTAACAAATGGCAACTTTCAAAGTTATCAAAGTTCAAATTCTACTGCTCCAAGAGACTGCTTTTCAACTCGACTGCAATACTCCACTTTGGATTGTACTTGATGGATAACCTTTTGATTTTGTGATGTTTCAAAAAATTTGATATTTTTTCATCACATTTTTGTTTCAATATTATGGCAAATATAACTGTATCGTATTAAAGATACTGTTTTTATTTTAAGATCATATCCCTATATCTAACTGTTTTTTTGTGTAAAAATAATGTTTTTATAATATTATTTCTGTTAAAAGGCATTTTTAGAATTCCTTTTAAACATTCTCTGATAATGACATAATTACTTTTGATTGTTGAAGATTTTTTTCAGCTGTTCTCTTATTTACATTCCTATGCTGCTAAGAATTGATTGTCTATTGTTGCTGCGTGCCATCCGTGTGCCTTTGGATTGTTGCTTAAAAAGTATAAATTCAACTGCTAAAAAATATTCTTCACTACTCTGCCACTCTACACTTTGAACAGTTCTTCTGTTTCAAGCAACCATGGGGAATTTCCATCAACTTTGGCCACATCAGTCTTCATTCTTCTTCAGTTTCATATGGTCCTACTAAGATAATAGCCGTATGATCTTCATATTTCCTTTTTTCACAGGATATGTAAGATACCCTTTTATTTGTTTACTGCTGTTGAGATGGACATGTTTTGAATTAACTATGATCCAGATTTTTTTGGCTTTGCCAAATCATCTAATCTCCGGAAGTAATCAACATTTCTGTCTTCCTAGCAATGTTCTATTGTGATTCCAAACTATAGTGCGCCAATTTGACCCCATTGGGGCTGAAATTATATTTCATTTGGACACTATTAACCTTTAAAAATTATTTTTTTAATTTCCTGTTTTATGTAATCTCTTTCTATTTTTCATTTAACATTTCCTTTACTCACTTTTAGGGGGGGTTTTGTTTATTAATTTCTGCCCCATAAAGTTCTTCAATTATGTAGTGGTTGGGAGGGTAGTCCACTTTTCTATTGTATTATGTTGTTTGGCTCAAGTTTCTTATTATGCCAAACAACATTGTTTGTTGTTATTAGCCAATTTCTTGTGAATGTTCACTAAATATTGCCTGTTTTGTTTGGGCTTTGTTTATGAGAAATGTTTTCTAGCATTCTCATCACTCTTATTCTAGCTAGTATAAGGTCTAGCCTGTGATTTTCCACTACTAATGTATTGGCCACACAGAAGTTTTATTTTTACATTCATTTCTAACCATGCTGTTAGAAAATATAAAGACTTACTTATGATCATTATTGTGATCCCTTACAGTTCTATCATTTTCTCATGTTCAGTTTTGCAACTGTATTTTCTCTGACATTCACAATGGGGTGTGGTAGGATGTGTGACCCCCCAAGGTGTGGGAGTCACACAAGAGAAAGTGGGAGTCAGAACATGAGTATAAAGAATGAGATCTTTATTAAGTAAGATTAAAACAAGATAAAATACTAGACAAAGAAATACAAGAGTGATGATCAATCAATAATAAGCACAAAATAAAGAGGAGCAAAATAATTTATAATACAACAATAAACACAGAAAGTGTTGTGTGTTCCTTTTGAAGGGAGGAACACTGAAACCCTAAAGTTCAAAGTCAATTAATAAAATAAATTCACTTAACAAAATGGCTCCTTACTTCACATAAAATAAATATTATTCACAATAACTCAAACAAAAGTTAAAGCTCAAAATCCCAGATAATGCTCATCATAGACAACTTCCAATTGACGTTACAAAAAGTTAAATTATTAATCTTAGATGAATAAATTCCATACATAACAACATGAGCCTACAATTAAAATGTATTAATTACACTAAATTGAAATACTAAATCCCCCCAAAGAACTAATTCACTATACATAAAGAATAGCTCCAACAGAAAAATACTAGTGCAACGCATATGAATTCAAAACAAACAATACTAAATGAGGCTTAACCAAATAGGTTCAAACAACCAAAGCTTACAAACACCAACGGCACAGAGGGAAATAAATACTACGCTGCGCTCCCTGGACATCTTCCTATGTCCACTTGGAATCAACACGGATTCCCATTGAGTCCCGAATGACTCAATGTTAACAAGAGCGCATGCCTCATACAAAAGCCGAAATGAAAATAGACCTTCCCCAAATGAAGGTCTCCCAAAAAACATAACTTAAGCCTATACCTACATAAATACAGAGAGCCTCCCACCACAGGATTCATATGCGTGCCTACAAATCACAGACAAATAAGTTACTGCAGCGCATTGGAATTCAACACAAGAGGCTAAACATAATGGCTCAAACAAGTTAGGCCTACGGAATACAACACAGGCACGGAAGCAGCTTGGTGAACAAGTCACCCAACACATTCAAATTAATGTGAAATAAAATACTACATTGTGCTCCCTGGACATCTACCTATGTCCACTTGGAATCTACACTGATTCCCATTTAGTCCCTAATGACTCAATGTTAACAAGAACACAACGAGAACACCTGCTTCACACAAATGCCTAGAGAAATAGACCTTTCCAAACAAGGGTCTCCCCAGAAACAACTCACCGACAGGCCTAACCCCGTACTAACAAACGAGCCTCCCACCTCAGATTTCCAAGCGTGCCTAGAAAACACTTAAAGACTAATAACAAATAATCAAGTAAAACTCAATAAATAAGCAATCAATTACAATAAGAAATATACAAAAATAAAGATCTTGACCTGACAGAAAAATATACAAATTGACGGGTAACCAGTCCACCACTGAGGAAGAACAACGCCGCACTCAAGTCCGAAGTCAAAGCGTGCACAAGCCATACAACACGTAGACAAAATGTATCTTGAAGGCGAAGTCCAATCCACGGGGATACGACGATCACTAGCAGGCACGGAAAGGAAACATACCTGCCGCAAACGAACGAACAATGACGGCGAATGCAGGAGAGAGCTTCGTAGGCTAGCACCAGACCAAAACTAGGCCTACGTAAAGAACGACGAAGCTGTCGATGGCATCTATCTCCTCTGCCGCAATAGCGTTGACATCTCCCGGGGAAAGGCTTCCTCCAACAGCGGGGCTGGTCGTCAGGTACTCCATCACAATCAATCGTCCATCAGCATGATGTTGTTGCTGTCTGCCCGTGAAGAATAAGCCCAAGCCTCCTCATTTATTTGATTACTGAGGATTCTAGCACCGGTTGAATCTCGTGCAGAGAAAAAAAGGCCCGTTTGATTGGCTCTTCAACACGGTCGCTCTCTATTCGGTCGGGGCTCTTCAGATGCTAACTGGCGAGTGCAGACGGAACTAATCAAAACAATCACGGCAATGATCAGAAGAACAACACTGACGAAGCAAACGATGATGAACACGGGGCACAATGTTGAGTCAGGCAATAGAAGACAAGAATAATAAAGAGTAGGAATAAAAACAATTTTTTCAATACTTTAAAGAAATAACACTAAATACACCTTAGACCAAGGATTTATTATTGGGCTTGACTCGCTGATTCTCATTGGGAACGGTCGCTTCGGGACACAGCTCTACGACTGTGAGATTACTTGTTCCATAAGGAAGCCATTATCTGGGAAATAAATAATAATAATAATAATAAAGAGGAGTGCTCAAGAGAAGTAAAAGTGAACCTCTCTTATCAATAGACGTTATTTTTACGCCAACCCTATTTAATATACAAGGTAACTTACAGAATTAAGACAAAAACATTCGAAAGAGGCCTAAGCGGGCCGACATGGGGGAGCCCCCCCCCCAGGACTAACAAGAGCCGAGCTTCCTCGGCAGGGAAAATTGATGAGAAACGAATTAAATTAAGCGATGGGCCCCACTCATCGGGAAGCCTATCACGTAATACGTCCCCAAGACCACATAAAGCCCGCAAAGAGGGACAAAATAAAGCTAATCCGAATAAAGCTAATCCTGAAAAAAATAATTCTGACAAGAATGCCCAACCACCCAAGAAGAAAAATGGTAAACGCAATAATCAGATGGAGGAAAATAATACCCCATCAACATCTAAACTATCGAATGAAGGAATCCCAAATAATATGGATTCATTGACTCCGGATAACGAGACCGTCGCTCAACCACCCTCTCTGGGGGACGGTTTTCAACCAAACTTTCATGATCTTTTGAGAGTAGCGGCCCGTCCCTGGTTGCTGGTTTCAGCCAACTCAACCGACCTAAATAATAAAGAAGATTTCTCTCCCGCATTTATTAAAAGAATAATAAATTCCCTTATTGGAGGATCACCCACTGTAAATATGTTGCAATCGGGGAAATTCCTCGTCAAATTCTCTTCCACAGCACTGGCTGAACGATGTGCTGGTTTTAGGGATATAGGTTCAATTAAACTAACATATGAAGTTCCTAGATTCCTGACTTCATCAATCGGCACTATACACGGAATCCGAACGAATGTCACACTGGAGGAACTTCAGGCAGAAAGCAAGACTGGCAAATTCATCACAGGCATAAGAATTTCTCCCCCACCCTTTCAGGGTGCAAAGTACACGAAAGCTACCATTTATTTCTGTACCCCCTCGCCTCCGGAAAAAGTGTTTTTTGAAAATGAAATTTTTGCTGTCACTAGACCCCCACCGCGCCCAATGCAATGTGCAAAATGCCACCGCCTGGGTCACACTAGGTTTAGATGCTCTAACTCACCCACATGCTCAAAATGTACTAGCGAGGACCACGAAAGAAAAGACTGCACCGCTAAGGAGTTCATTTGCATAAATTGTACTGGTGGGCACTCGCCTTATTACAGGGGTTGCCCCAAATTCCGATATGAGGCATTAATTCGTATTAAAATGATTAACCTATATATATCGTACTACCAGGCCAAGAAATTAGTAGACATGGAGCTAGGCGGGGCAGGCCCCAGCCAAAAAACCTACGCATCTCGTCTTTTTGAAAGAAGCTCCCCTGCTGTTGACCCTACTCCCACTCCTACGTCTATTCCTCATTTTCAATTGTCTCAAGACCTATATAGCCCATCTCAAGATTACTCTTCACACCCAAATTATAATCAAGACTTCATGACATGCACCACAAGCGGCCGCGACAGTTCCCCTCCTGCAATGAATGCCAGTTTCCCCCCATCACCAGTTTTCCAACAGAATGAGCTCAGTGATAGCTTCGCGCAAATTCATTGGTCCCAACTCTCACCTTTTACAGCAGAGACTGTAGCCCGCGACTCCTCAAAAGAAATGAATATGAATATGGACGTAACGATAACCCATGCCCCTACACTTAATAATAATGATGCCGCCCTTCCTGACCCCGATGAAGCCTCCAGTGACCCTCTAAAGACCTTTATCTCTACTATGATAGGAATGGTACCCTCAAATAACTTTGATAACACGAGGGGGGTGGAAGCCACCCTGGAAATAATGGGGAAAAACTTCCAACACTTACCTCGATGGTATGTAGATGTGTCGACTTGGTTTCAGGAAATGTTATCTCCTATCCAACACACCTGTCAGCATGGCCAGCACGATCAATCTGCCCCCAAAGATGATCAACGTCGTTCACTGGAATGCTAGAGGTGTCCTCGCCAATTGGGAAGATATTATTCTTCTGCAAAGAAAAGCAGATATTTTCACGGTTTGCGAAACTTTCCTGAACGTGGAATCGAATATACCACTAAACAATTCAATTACTTACCTAAACAACAGAAATTATCACGGAGGTGGCAACTTGGTTGCAGTGAATACACACATCCCCCACTATATTAACTACAAGAGACATTTAGATTCTATTGCGATTATAGATCTGGTAGTGTTCTTTTGTGATACCTGGCTGCATATTTATTGTCTGTACATCCCGGGTTTCATCAAGAAAGCAACTTGGGAGAGGCTTATAAACTCACTGACCCCACCATTTATAATCATAGGTGATCTAAATGCCAAGAGCCCCCTGTGGGGATGTGAAAATTATAACCAAAATGGGAATTATCTAGAGGACTTGTGCATAAGACATAACCTACGACCCTTCTTTACCCCTGAATTCACTTACCACCCCCCCCAGGACTGAATGGTCTCCATCCAATCTGGATATTGCCTTCTCCTCTTCCAACTGGCCCTTCCTCACGCATATCTCCTCTGTTGCGGGCACCTATGGAAGTGACCACCAGCCTATCCGCCTAACCATCCGACCAATTCACTCATATCCAACTAAAATTCATAGGCCCAGACCCTGCACCTCCCTCCCTCTGCTCGACACCATTTTAGTCACCGACGACAATCGCTCCCACATATCTCATGACATACAACATCAAATCCTCCTTTATCAAAATAAATTTTCATCAAACGTCCCAGTGAATAGAAGCATCCCTCCCAGGCCCCGCTGGTGGTCACCGGAATGTGAAGCGGCCATTTGGATTAGGAATAAGTCCAGAAGGCAATTCCTCAAATGCAGATGTTCGTATTGTTGGAACCTCTCTAAAAAAACTAAAGCCAGGTGTAAGAGAGTCCTCAGAAAATACCGTCGACTATACTGGTCAAACTTTATCTCCAACAGTAGACACAATAACATTTGGAAAGTGCTGAGGATAATGCTCCATCAACCAAAACACGTCATTCCGCTAATCCAAAATCATGATGGATCAATGAAAAACCCTGAAGAATCGGCCGCAGCCATACTTAAGCTCACGGTGGGAGCGCCGACTAAGAAACTCCCCAATTGGCCTGCCCCCTTACCTACATCCTTCATATCAGAGATCCAGCGGAACCAATGGGAACAACCTTTCACCATCTCCGAACTAAAGACAGCTTTAAGAAGCAAATCCAATGCTCCAGGTCCTGACAAGCTCCGTAATGGCACCTTCGTCATGCTGAGTAGCTACCAACTCCAATTACTTCTAAACTCTTTTAACAAATCTTGGTTGACGGGCATCATCCCCAGCAAATGGAAGGAGTCGTATATTCATCCTATTTTGAAGCCCAACAAACCACCCACTCATCCACGCAGCTACAGGCCAATAGCTCTGACCTCCTGCCTCATAAAAATTATGGAGAGGATGATCATCAACAGGCTCCAACATTTCTTGGAAACTCATAATGTCCTCCCCGCTTGTATCACTGGCTTTCGAAAAGGTTCGAACTACACCTTCCCTACCATCAAACTGGTAGATTCAGTATATGCGGCCTGGGAGAAAGGGGAAGCCCTGGGAGCCATTTTTCTCGATCTGGAAAAAGCCTATGATGCAGTGGAGCATGAGATTCTTTTGAACAAAATGATTAACTTCTCCTTACCAACACGAATGATCTCATGGATATCATCCTTCCTAAAAAACCGGCGAGTTGGGATTAGGCACCCAGGAGGCACCGTCTGGCAGATACAATCGAAAGGCCTACCGCAAGGATCCACCTTGAGCCCTGCTCTCTTCAATATATTTACTGCAGATATTGCCCAAGCCCTACCTGAAGGAACTGATATAAATATTTTTGCGGACGACATCGCTATATGGAACTCCGACCAGTCCATACCCAAAATCAAGCACAGCCTGCAAGCTGCCTGTAATTCACTGACCGGATGGGCCAAAGCAAACCTAATGACCTTTTCTCCGGATAAGTCTGTGATTGTGTTCTTCGTGAAAAATGGTCCACTACCCCAACCCCTCATTTATATGGACAACACAAGACTCCCCGCTAGAAGATCACATAAATTCCTAGGCGTCATTCTGGATGGTAAACTGAGGTGGCAACAACACGTATCCCGTTTAAAAGAGCAGCTAAGGAAAAATCTGGCCAGAATTAAGCGCATCACTAGAGCTTGTTGGGGCCCTCCATGGTCAGAAACGTCCACTCTTCTATCATCCCTAATACAAACAACTGACCAATCCGATCTTTTCCTCCTGCTGGCCTCTAAAACATGCAGTGAACAACTAGCTAGTCTGGAGAGGAAAATCATAAGATCTTGTCTCCATGCTACACAATCCTCCCCCAACCAATTATTATACGCTGATTCTGACCTAACCCCTACTCCCTTGAGATGGGAAGCTAAAGTAATTTCAACAGCTTACTCTTACCTACAAGCGTCTGAATCCTTCAACGAAGATCTTTCCTTCGCGGAGAATTGTTCCATGCTCTTTAAATCTAGTAAGATCAAATGTTTCCTTCTAGATATTCTCACTAAATTCGAATGTGCGGACTTGCTCCTGGCTGGCAGGGACACCATTGCCTCTCCACGTAACCCTGGCATTAGCCCGGAAATCGTTATGCTCCCGCCGGAACTCAGTGCAAGAGACCCACCTGAATTTGTTAGGCCCATTGTATCAGAAATCCTGTATAACCATTTTTACGATCACAGGAAGATATTCACGGATGCGTCCCTAACCCCAGGAAATACTTGTGGTGGTATAGGCATCTATGAGAAAAACAGATGCATTGTCTCATGTAAAATTGAACCTGCAACCAGCGCAACTATCTTAGAACTAGCTGCCATTTATAAAGCCTTAACACAAATAGCCCTACAAACACCTGCCAAATACTTAGTCATCTCGGATTCCAAATGTTCAATCATGGCAATCAAAAAATCCTTGGACTCGGGCAGATGGTTCCACCGCGATGTGTTGGGGCGCATTATTTCTCTTATCGAGTCACTCTCCTCAGCCAATTTTACCATCAATCTCTTATGGATCCCGGGCCACAAAGATATAAAGGGCAACGAAGTTGCAGACCACCTAGCCAACTGGGCCAGATCTTCTAAAAGAACCGCCAGGAAAGTTCACCTCGACCCCAAAAGCTTGAAAGCTTACACCAATAGCAAGCTTATGGTGCTCTGGAACGACGACTGGTGCGCCGACCCCAGAGGCGGCCACTACAAGAACCTCAGGCCCACTCTCCTGGCAAACAAAAAAATTACTCCGAAATGGCTCACATTCGATCAAAGATCCTTACTCTTCAGGCTAAGAAGCGGCCACGCACCAATCAAAAGTTTTTTATATAAGCTAAAAATCGTTGCATCAGACAAATGCTCATGCGGGGCACCGGAAACTGTCGGCCACATTCTACTTGAGTGCCCTAATTACCGACAACAGAGGGAGCACATGTCCCAACTAACTGCCTTCCCCTTTACTGTTGCCAACATCCTCTTAATAACTCGGGGAGGAAAGCGTAAAAAGCGGAGAAATATACTTTCCCTCGTCCAATTTCTACAAGATACGAACCTTCACGATAGAATCCTCGGCCCTCTCAAGACCGTGGATCCCCCCAGTGACTTGAACTGAACTTTCACTCCTGTAATTGAAGAAATCAGCTAGTCTCCCCATTGGAGGGAAATGAAAGCTGCATTGAACTGAACTGAACTGGATTTATTATTGAAGCCTACGTTTTTTGATCGAGTCCTTCACACAACAACTTGGAAAAAGGTAGGCCTTACGCACAACAACAACTAGTTCTTAAAACAAGTGATAATTCTATCACAGGGGAAGTTGCATGGAATTTTTTTTACAAATTAAAGCACTGTTTCATACAGATTGTGTTATGCTGAATACGAAATCGTTGTTAAATTAATTAGAAATATTAAAGAAACCTATTAAAATTAGCGCTAAAAACGTGAAACCACGCCTCCCAACGAAAACGATATCTGACGTCACTTTCCATCAAACGCAATAATTTTATGTGTACTTGAAGCTCGATCTGATGATTTAGCATTGTTGGCTGTAAGCTTTAACCATTGTCGATGGTAGTTTGGAGCAGGCAAGTGACATCATATTCCTCACACGCTATGACGTACCGTTTTCTTGTGGTGTCAACTTTAACATTTTTTTAAAAAATAACTATACATTTTTTTCACAAACGAATTACTATTCCTTGATATTGATAACGAATACTATAGAAAACAATAATTTAAAATTTTCATGCAACTTCCCCATTGATTGTCCCTTTTTTTTTTTGCTTACACTTTAAATATAATTATTCTTTATATAATTATTAGTCTGATGTTGTATCAGCTTTGGGGATTACTTTTTCTTATTTCCATTTTAATAATGGATACTTAAGTTTTAAAATGTCTTTCTTTGAGACCTCCTTTACTTTTGAAGATTAAACTCAGTATTAAAGTTTTGTATATCTTTGTTGTCTTGTTTTCTTATCTGAAAAACTCAATGCATACAATTCAATATTAGTTTAGATATTTCCCTCTTAGTCTGAGTTCTCTTAAGAAAAAAAAATAACACAACGCAATGTAGGTTTTAAACAATGTTTAAAAAGTAACTTAAATCCACTATATTGATTTTAAAGCCAATTTTGATATTACTTTAACTTTAATTCAATTCACTAATGTTGTGAAATTTGATAGTGTATCTCGTGTTTTAGTTTCTCTTTACTTCTAAAAGATAACTTAAATTTTTTTAATTTTTTTCTTAAATGATTAAGAATAGTTTATAATAAAAATATTTCTAGAATTCATTAAAACGTCACATTTGTTGCTCAGTGACTAATTAAAGAAAAATAACGTTATTTAAAACGCGACACTTTCACAGAATGAAATTGGCAGTCCTTGTTTCACTATCATATATCTTCAGCTGCGTCACGTCCAGCGGGCCGCCATCACTGTTCAGCAGTCTATCTGGTTCTTCACAGCTGATCACATAGGACTCCAGGAAGTTCTAAAGCCTTGGATCTCCTCGGTGGTCGTGCTTCTGGTCTAAAATGTGGTCTGCATATCTCGACACTCCGTATTTCCTATTTTTTTATGCACCTCAGGTGTTCATCGATTCTAGTGTACACTGCTCTCTTGGATTGTCCGTAATACGCTGCCTCGCATTTGGCGCAGGGCAATCTGTACATTCTTGGTCTCGATTCTATCGGTACTATGTCTTTGGGGTTACCCAATCTTCTTCCCACGGTATCCATACTTCTGTAGACTATTTCAAGTCAGTATTCTCTGGCTATTTTATCTAATCCTCTGTTTAGCTGCCGGTTGTATGGCAACACTAGTCTAGCTGTAGTTTCTTTATCTATCCTGAGCGTGGTGATTTCTTTCATTGCTAGTTTTCGTTTTACTTTCTTGGTAATGCTGCCGATCATCTCTTCCTGAAAACCGTTTTTGCATGGCGAAGTTCTTTATTGTTCTGATCTCGATCTTCCTGTTTTCTTTGGTTAAGGGGATGGCGTTGGCACTGTTTACCATGTGTCTAAAGGCCGCCATTTTATGTTGTTGGCAATGGTTCGAGTCACTCTTGATGTAATTTGCCACGAAGTTCTTTTTCCGGTATATGTCTAAGTCCAGCTTATGGTTGACTCTAGATATCTAGATAGTCCAGAAGATATATTCTTAGGTCTAGGAAGGGTATGCTGCCATTCTCTTCTGTTTCCATAGTGAATTTGACGTTCTGGCATAGACTGTTCAACTTGTCTAATAAACGCTCGATGTACTCTTCGGTATAAGTAATGGTGAGCACATCGCCTATGTATCGAATCCACACTCTTGGGAAATACCTGAATTCAGATATGGCTCGATTTTCTGACGTCCTGATATAGATGTTGGCGATGAACGGACTGACACTACTCCCCATAGGGAAAGACACAACCCTATGAAGAAGCTAATAGCAGACACAAGAGACTGCATTAAAATGCAAATACATCGGCAGGGACATGAAACCAAGTGACCTGATACCCACCAACCCGATGCCATCAAGACTATAGTGCCTTCCGCAGACCGATAAAGAAGGCAGCAGATGGAGACCTATTGTGAAAAATATAGACGCATCTACGGACCTTCTAGGCATGTATATCCTTAAAAATTCGTTACTTAAACTTAAACTAAATGGTCAAGACTTCGCTGTCAAAAATTCCTTAGAACTCTGCCCAAAACTAAAAAATACGCAACTGGTGAATGATGAGGCACTGGTATTCTTTAACATTGAGTCCCTATACACCAGCATACCATTGACTAAGGCTATAGAGGTACTCACAGATACTATATGTGACAACGATTGGTCGTTAGGTGTTGAGGTGATGTGATATTGGTTATAAAACACATCGTGTATAACAGTGTTTTCACGTTCAACAACCGTTGATATAGGATGACGGATGGCACCCCTATGGGGAGTAGCGTCAGTCCGTTAATCGCCAACATCATATTCTTATGTCATATTCTTGATGTTAACTTCGAAGACATTGGCAACGTTTCTTTCCTGGATTACTGGAAGATGTAATACCACTCTTCCCCCCTCCCTCTCCCACTCTTCTGACAATCGGCAATCTTATTTTCTGTTGTTTTTTTTTATAAATACGAGGGTTCTCTTTAAATACGAGGGTTGGGGCATAAGTCATGGCAACTATTTTTTTTATGAGAATTCAAGCATGGGTGGAAAATGTGAAATATACAGATGAAAGGACCAGGAATGGACGAAATGTACGGACATTTAACAATATGCCAACACTTTGCTTCTCATGCTTATTAATGTAGTTGACAACATTGCAGGTTTCATGTTCTGGAATCATGAAGCCTGTAATGTTTCATACGTTTCATGCTTCTGGAAAATTTATTCTGGAACATGATTACAGATTTCATTTTCCAGAATAAGTAACAGAAATCAAAATAGAGAACGGCTGTTTTGATATACGAGCGTTGTTCAACTCGGGTTACATCCACCTTGCACGGTGGTTGACTGAGAACTGATTTGACATTGCTCTCTGCGCAGCATCAGGAACTCACGGAGCCATCTTATGTCTACCAGTCACAGCTTCCTTGAGACATATGACATTTTATGATACCGTCCCTTAGCTCTAAGAAAAAAAATAGTTGCCATGACTTATGCCCCAACCCTCGTATTTTGTGCACGATTTCCCAAAACCCGAGAAGGGTAATATACATTTCTATGCTGATGATACTGCCATCATGGCATGGGCGCACCAGCCATCTCACGTTGCCACGCGGCTGCAGAACGTCTTGAAAAAGTTTGAAGACTAGTGTAACTGCTGGAAGATAAATCTTAACATCGCAAAGTGCAAGGCTATGTACTTCAACAGAAAGTTCGACGTCCCCCAGATTCTCTTGTTCTATTCAATAAGAAACTCGAATGGGTTGACAACTATAAGTATCTTAGCGTTAGCATCTACTCAAGACTCTCCAGGAATCGTCACGCAACTTTTGCCCTGAACAAAGCAAAGATAGCTAAGTACAGTCTTATAGCTCTCCTGGGTAGAAACAGCGCCCTCAGCATCGACAATAAATTAGTACTGTACACGACAGTGATTCGTACCAACGTCCTCTATGGTATGCCTGCGTGGGCGACTATATGTAGAAGCAGATGGAGTGGAGTGTATTCCAGTCATTCCAGAATGTTACCCTGAGGACCATAGCGCACCTTTGAAGAAGGACCGTAAAAATCATTAATCCACTCGGATCTGAACATGACTCATTTTGGAATGTGTGTCCAAGACCTCCTGATGAACATAGTGCAGACAATGATGAGCCATGACGATGACCTGGTGGCTGAAATACTGAAAAACCGGATGAAATTAAGGGGCATACAAAGTACAGAAAACCGAGGCATATTCTTGATATCAACTTCGAAGACATTGTCAACGTTCCTTCCCGGATTATTGGAAGATATAATACCACCCCCCTCCCCCTCTCCTACTCTTCTGATAATTGTCAATCTTATTTTTTATTTTTTCATAATGTGAAAGACCTCTTTTATGTTTTTCATAAAGTCAGGCTTCTAGCCTATTTCAGTGTATTTCATGTGAAATTCATTCCAGAAGGGTTAGATTCGTGTAGGCACTGCTTACGTCCGCCTGAACAAATGTAAACTTCACTGTTCGATTGTCAATTGTCGTAGTGAATTTTATATCCTTGATAAAGCCAGGAATAAATGGCGAAACTAGCCGGAAACTGTTCTCCCTTTATTATATTGTAAAGCCTCTACCAATTTCAGGATATTTCAGGTAAGGGTTGGCTGCTCCATATTTAACCTTTGTGGCATCAGTGCTGCTATACCCCAGGGCTCTCTCCTGGGCCCTGCACTATTCAGCTTATTCATCCATGATTCCCAACTTTTACTAAGTGCAAGCTGTTCGCTGGCGATGCGACCGTTATGACTACTGATTGAATTCCGCTCACGTCATATTTCGGTTACAAACTGCCTTACATCAGTGCGAGAGATGGTTTGCTGACTGAAGACTCGACCTAAACGTTGACAAATGCAAGGTGATGTTCATTACGAAGAAACTTCGAAAACTCTCCGAGTCCTCTCTTCCGTTCTGATAAAGAGCTCAAATGGGTAAAAAATTACAAATACTTCGGAGTGGTGGTAGATGCCAGGCTAAATTGGGGTAACCACGTCTCCTTAGCGATCAATAAAGCTAAGAAGGCTAAGTTCAGCCTAGTTGCTCATCATGGGCGAAACAGGGCACTTGGAATGGATAGCAAACTTTTGCTTTATAAGATGATCATCCGAACCATTGTTCTTTATGGTATGCCTACCTGGGTTACAGTATGCAAATCCAGATGGAAGGACCTTCAAATCTTCAAAATGTTATCAACTTGACAGGAGAGTTGCAACAAATATTTCTATTGCTGAAGATTTCCATATACCTCCAATTGGTAACTATGTCCAGGAGTCGCTGAAGAAGTTGCTTCCGAAGATTAAGGACCATCCCAGTCATCTGGTTGCAGATATTCTGGAGCATCCGCTCACTTTTAGAAGTTTCCTCAGGCATCGCCGACATCCAAAAGGCCATCTTTCACGAATACTGGATATCCTAGCACTTCGTATCCCTCGTCAATCAACAATCAACTCAATCTTCTGATAGGAAAGAACTCCAACTTATCCTCTAGGTGACTTAACTAGGTTTCCTCTAACTTCTTTTCTAGTTAAGTTTACTTCCCCTGGTTACTTCCTGGACGAGAATGGCAATGGAAGTATTGCTTCCGGACCGCTCGTTTTGTTCCCTGCGCTGTTCGATTGTCGATTGTCGATTTTTCCCAATTCGACTGCAGTAGTCGCCGTTGGAAGAGCATGCAACGTTATCCGAACAGGGAGCTGGCAGAAATGCGTTTACAATAAACTTCTTAGTATACGGATGGTTATATGGTTTCATATACATATTAGAGTAGCAGACATTAACACACATTAATATATTTGTTAGTGTATGGATTGGCTGATGGCAATGCACGAGCAGGTGAACGACTGTATTGAGAACGGTTCCCACCGAGACAAGTACCCGGCCACCGTTTTTTTTCGCATGTGCATCACAATTTCTACGAATGTGATTCTTTAAGAGGTAACAGGCATAGTGATTCGTATGCCCGCCTTGGAACAAAATGTACTGGATGCCATAGAGAGGATCCGAGTATCAGCATAGGTACCGCCGCTGTAGGGGGGTCTCGGGCTAGTGTATAACGTATTTTAAATAGAAACTTCGAATATCTGTAACAATCTAAAACGGAATCATCTATTAAGCCATTAAGTAATATTTATGTAATCTTCCGGTAGTCTGTCGTGTCTTTTCATTTCCTTGTACCACTGCTAACACTTTCTCACTACGTTTCCGGTAATGGCTCTCAATCCTTTTCATGTTCTCTACTTCCCCTTAAAGTTTATACCTCTATTCATGAGACACCCTGTACAGCTATGACTCACCTGTTCTTCAAGCTTAGCGATTTGTTTAAATGATAAGTTAAATATTTTTTTCTAAAAGTTTAAAAAAAAATATTAAAAATGCCGATTGTTAAGCCATTTATTTTGAATAGTGCCTAAGTGTATCACCAATTTTTTTGGCATGTCAGAAAAACATTTCTAAATTTTTGAAGAATTAAATACTTTTAAGCATAGTATTAAAGGGGAAGTATGCCAACTCCATATTTCGGCCGTTCCTCCGCTAGATGGCGAAAATATTGTCTCTAAGGGAACATTTGGTTGTTCTTCAGTAGAAGTTGTTATGAAAGTGTTTGTTTTTCTGTATTTTTAAGAAAGGAAGTACTGAAAATAGGCCCAAACATAATTTTGAAGCTGTATTTTTATTTTAACATTAGCAAATATTTTTAACTAGCAGAGGTACCCGGCGTTGCCCGGGTTAATTGCACTTGTAGGTAAAAAGATAGATCTCAAAAAATTAAATTATAACTCCGAATTGGTTAAATAATAACTCAATCAATACAACACAGAGCAAAGGGACTATCCATTCTACTAAAATACGAAAAACAGGTAGTCCATGTGATATACCGGAGCATCTAAACTCTTCTTGACTTGCCTTACCACTGCGGAGCATCACCAGATACTTTAGACTCAAGTTCTTCTTGCCCTTGACGTAGAAGCTCTTATACCCTGTTGTTCTATTCGAAACTGCCGTTGTTCAGATGTTTCATACGCCCGTATAGGTTTTTCTATTTTAGTTGCAGACTTTCTCTGAGTAATACTCGTTGTTTTTCTCTTTCCTTTCCAGACACAAATTTTTGCCAGACGTCTGGACGTTTGATAGGGAGCTCAGGGAAGACGCTGCCTTATTGATGTTCTGTCATTGCGTCCTCATTTTATGCTCCTTATCAAAAATTCTTGAAAACGAACGTTCAGTCATCGCATAGTCAGCATTTCAGTGTCCAAAATATACACTTTCCCACAGAATATAGTCAAAATATATTTTTAGGAAATGTTTGGACCTGTTGTGCAAGCAAATAAGCTAGGTGATAACCCCGGAGTAGCTCGGTCTTTTTTTGGAATAAATTTTAAAATATTTTAAAAATAAAACACATGAAAACGCTTAGAATTATTACAGTAAAAATTCTTAATGAAAATTCTAAAAAAAATTTTTTAAAGGCTCACAATGGATGGACTTCTCCAAGGATGCCACTGCTAGTCTAAATAATTTCTTACTCACGTAATCTTACTTTAGATGTACACTTGATGCTGTTGCAATTCCCTTTCTTCTCTCGATGTCTAGGATCAAAAGTTGTTGAATGGCCATTCATCTCTTTTTGTAGTCTAGCGATCGCCGATTCTTCTATTGAACTGCTTACCATTTCCTGAATACAGCAAGGAGCTAAAGAAGTGCTTCCTCTGTCGTCTTCCCACTCTTTCTCGAAAGTCTGCCAGCTTTATATTATTTCCAGTTAATAATCATTTTTAAAGATTTTCAAGAAATTGTTAAGTACTAAGAACTCTCTTTTCCATGAAAAGCCTGAATAACCGGTATTCTATGCATTGTTACATATTTTGCCTTTCATTGTTGATACGTATTGTTGCACAAACTTTGCCTTGCATTGCTGGTCATGAGATATTTCTCATTAATATGCCCTGCCATAACCATGAATATCGATTTTTTTATCGATAATTATTATTTTTCCAAAATCTGAGGTAAACAGTGGCCTTCCTCGTGTTTTGAAGGTCAAGTATGCAAAATTTCATCAAGATAGGAATAAAACTGTACAATTGTATAAGAAACAAACCCACAAACATCCTTCTTCTTTTCTTTCTATATATACAGGGTGTTTTTGAATTGAGTACAGATTTTTTGGGAGATGATAGAAGAGGTCCTTAGAAGTATTTTTTGTTATATGAACATGGGGTCCCCGCAGCTCCGTTTACTTACAATACTGCATTGGACAATCAAATGACACCGGGACGCAGTTGCTTGGCTACCGAGATCGTCAGATCTCACACCGATGGATTTTTTTTTATGGGAAGCATAAAATCAATGGTGTACTCCGAACCCGTAGATACCGAAGAAGAATTGGCGGCTCGTGTTGTCGCGACAGCAGGTGACATCAGCTACCGTGCAAATCAACTGTTTCCACGTGTACATCAATCCATCATAAGGCGTTGCGAATTGTGCTATGAAGCAAATGGCGGTCGTTTCGAACAATTACTGTAAAAGTCATACAGTAGATTGCTTGTGTTAATTGTTAAAAATAAAATAATCTAGGTCTACCAACTCGCACTGCGTCCCGGTGTCATTTGATTGTTCAATGCAGTATTGTAAGTAAACGGAACTGCGGGGACCCCATGTTCATATGACAAAAAATACTTCTAAGGACCTCTTCTATCATCTCCCAAAAAATCTATACTCAATTCAAAAACACCCTGTATAACCAGCAAAGGTACCCGGCGTTGCCCGGGATAATTACACTTGTAGGTAAACAGATCAATCTCAAAAAATTAAATTAAATTTTGCAATATCTTAAAAATAAACACATGAAAATGCTTAGAATTAATGCAGTAAAAATTCTTAATGAAAATTCGAAAAAGAAATTTTAAAGGTTCACAATGGATGGATCTCTCCAATAATTTCTTAATCATGTAATCTTATTTCAGATGTACACTTGATGCTCTTGCAATTGTGAGGATAATTATTGAAATAAGTGGTCGAATGAATAATTAATTATTTATAAAGGACTGCGCCAGTGGATTATACTTTCCACAAAGTGTTTATGATAATTTAAAGTTTATCCCTTTCACACAAACTAGATTCTTCCCGCTTAAACAGGCCCGGCCAAGTGAGGAGAAAATCAAAGTACTCGAGGCAGTGTTTTAACATATAAAATAGAATATTTATTAGGAACATTCAACAATTGTATAAAACAGAATTTGAGGTAATGAGAAATAAAATTTAATCAATGATCTGTAAACCAATGTATCTCTAGAATGATTCAATTTGTAAAAAGGAAAGACTTTGTAGTTAATTGTATTAAACAAATACTTTGTATCCAGGAAATAAATGGTGGAATATCAGAATTGACTTATGATAATGCTAATGCCCTTACCCACTCCCTTAAAGCAAGAGGCTACCCCAAATCTGTCATACGCGCCTCTATCTATAAACACAGCAATTCTCGTTCTAATAACAACCCCAAACCTTCTCCAGCCATGACAACACCTACATTAGTTCTTCCTTATCATCCAACCCTCAATAGTATTAAAAATGTCCTAAGGAAATATCAACAATATTATTGACAATTCTCCTCTTCTCCACTCCATTCTACCAGAACCACCAAAAGTTTCTTTTAAACGGACAATTAATTTTATATATATTCTGGTCCATGCTGCTATTACCAAACCACGCACTTACACTAAGGGATGTTCTCCTTGCAATGCAAAGCGTTGCGGTGTTTGTCATTTTCTTAACCCTGCTACCTCCATTTCCAGCAGTGCCTCCTCCTTTACTTTCAAGATTAACCAGAACCTGACCTGCACTTCTCACAACTTAATTTACCTGTTACATCGCAAAGTATGCCAGAAACAGTACGTTGGAGAGACAGGCAATACCATACGCTCCAGATTTGCCGGGCATAAGTTTGATATTCTTAGCAATGCTGACACCCCTGTCGCTAAACACTTTAATTCCCCTGGTCACTCCTTACAGGCCATCAGCATTTATATTCTTCGTAGTAACTTCCATAGCAAAAAAGAGAGAAAGCAATTCGAGTCTTTTCTTATTTGGAAATTTAATTCCCTCACCCCTAATGGCATTAACCTTAGCAAAGGCACCATTCCCTCATTACCTTTCCCATGTCCCCTTTCAACTTCAGCTATTCCTTAATTTGTCGCAAGCCCTATGGGGCCTTTTATTCTTTCTTTATCTTATCTTTTATTTATTCTTTTCAATGTTCTTCAATGTCCTTTCATAATTTTTTTACTTTTGATCCGTTGCTCTTACATGTGGGACTATTTTACAGGGTGACTTGCGACCGGGAATGGTCAAGGAAATTTTATTTTTTAAACCGAGTACAGTCAGGGAATCATAAAATCGATAATTTTGAACAATGTCAATAATATTCTTTCATGACAGCCCCCTTTTTTGTCTACTAATAATCAGGAATAATTTTACGTAATCTTTTTGCTAGGCACCCTATCATTCCTAAAGGTTTTTATAATTTCACTTTCATATGTTTCATCCTATTACATTTTTCTCACCGCCCCCTTATTATTTCCTATTTGTCCTATCCCAACAGTTCGTTTAATTAATCTCATTTGTTCTCTTCTTGTTTGTCAGCCAATAACGACTTACTATTCCCCATGCAAACTATATATAAACCCGTCCGTTAGTACTACTTTCATCCCGCGAGCTACCGACCTATTAGCTTGCTACCGTCGATGTCCAAGGTGTTGGAGAGAACGATCCTTGTCAGATTCCAAGATCACTGTCTAGCAAATGACCTTTTACGGGAAGAGCAGTTTGCCTTTCGTGCTGCCCACTCTTGTCCGATGCAGATATGGAGGCTCGTTGAAGACCTGAGCACCCCCCTGAACCTATCCAGGTACTGTGCGGTGGTATTTCTCGATGTCAGTAAAGCTTTTGACCAAGTGTGGCATGAGGGCCTTGTCTACAAAATGATCAGAGACGGGTTCCCTGCCGATTTGATCTTGATGGTGAAATCCTTTCTTGACGGCAGATCCTATCAAGCCAAGGTTGGAGAAAATCTTTCCACACCCCGTGTTGTAAAGGCCGGTGTCCCTCAGGGTTCTATCCTCGGGCCTATGCTATTTAATTACTTTGTACATGATTTCCCAAAACCCGATAATTGTAATCTGTATTTTTATGCGGATGACACTGTCATTATGACATGGGCACACCAGCCGGCTCACGTTATCACTCGGCTGCAGTGCGCCTTGAAGCAGTTCGAAGACTGGTTTAACTGCTGGAAGTTGAACCTTAACGTCGGAAAGTGCAAGGCTTTGTACCTCCATAGGAAGCTCAAGCATCCCCCAGATTCTCTTGTTCTGTTTAATAAGAAACTGGACTGGGTGGACAACTACAAGTACCTGGGAGTTATCATTGACTCAAGACTCTCATGGAACCAGCATATGTCCTATGCTCTGAACAAAGCGAAGAGGGCTAAGTACAGTATCATAGCTCTTATGGGTCGCAACAGCGCCCTCAGCATTGACAACAAGCTACTTCTGTACAAATCGATTATCCGGACCATACTCCTCTATGGCGTGCCTGCGTGGGCGACTATCTGTAAAAGCAGATGGAGTGAACTACAGTCATTCCAGAATGTTACCCTGAGGACCATTGCCCAGCTGGACAGAAGGACGGTGAAAAACCAATCCATCCACCTC
>JAHWFO010027287.1:34731-48554 GCA_023313115.1 Rhysida immarginata
GAGAATTATCCTTTTTTGCTTTGATAAAGGATAGGCTCTATCCGAAACGTCAGCTCTTTATTTGATTTTTCAGTTTTATTTTGATTTTACTTATATATTTATTATTTTGTTATTTGTTAATTATTATTTTATTTTTCAATTGTATTTATTAACTATTTATTGCATTCCAGGGTTTTTTTGTATCGTCTTTTTCTCTTATAAATATCCACTTATGATAATGGTAATAAAAGTAATTATAATTCTCTAAGATAAGAATAGAATTTGGAAATTCTAACAATCAATTTTCTAAGACTAAAAATATTCTCAAACGACTTGTAAGTCTTAACTGTTTAATAATGATAATTAACATATAGAAATATAGAATCACTGTTCTGTGGAATTGTGTATCAAATGATATAACAGTAAAGAAATATGTTCTTCTGACTGAACTTAATTCAGATATTCAAATTCTGGCAACATTATAACTAATGGCAAGACTTTATGTAATACAACAAAATGATCAGACTGATGCAATTGAAGCTTAAAGGGTGATAGAATTAAACTGAATTGTAACTTGACTCTAACATGTAACAATTAGTCACATCTGGCCATCTTCATCGTTCAAGGTTCACTCTTTGTTTGTTCTTAGAAACCTTTTTACCCTTCTACATCCCGTCTCGAATTCGATCCTAACAACTTTTCCAACTCTGCCAATACTCTTGGGTCCTTGAACAAAAGTCAAGCAATCCTATTCTATAAGGTGTAAACTGAATCCTTGACAATCCCCTTGCTGTTGACAGCAATTCTGGCACCGTTTAAGGGCTTCTTAAAATCGAGCAGAGAAAAAACATTTAAAATATTATTTATTATTTAATTCTTTACTATCTCTGAATTCGTTCTAACTCTTTCAAAAATGCTAAACTTACGATCCCATGAACAATCCTAACATGAGTAAATTATTAAATTTGCATAATTAACGTTAATAAATTCTAAATTCTAAAACTGGCTAATTACTCATTCTCGAAATCCTACACAATTTCCACTCTTTTCTCGATGTGTTGAAGCAAAATTTAGCCATTCATCACTTTGTGTAGTCTAGCGGTCGCCAATTCTTCTATTTACTTGCTTCCCATTTGCTCAATACAGCACGGAGCTAAAGGAGTGCTTCCCCTGTCGTCTTTCCACTCTTTCTCAATAGTCTGCTAAATCTTCATTATCTCCAGTTACTGATCATTTTTAAAGATTTTAAAGAAATTGTTAAGGATAAGGAACTCTCTTTTCTAAGAAAAACCTGATTAACAGGAATTCTATGCATTGTTACAAATTGAAACTTATCCATATTGCATCATCATTTTGTGCTCATTGTTATTGGTGAATTGCGTGTTGAAACCATTGTTGATACCTATTGTTGCACAAACTTTTATTTGCATTGTTGGTCATGAGATATATATATATATTGTCGGTCCGTGCAGTGTTTGTGAATTGCGTGTTGATACCATTGTTGTTACTTATTGTTGCAAAAACTTTGTCTTGCATTGTTGGTCATGAGATATTTCTCATTAATATGCGCTGCCGAAATCTGAGGTAGACAGTGACCTTCCTCATGCTTTGAAGGTCATGTATGCGAAATTTTATCAAGATCGGGATAATACTGTAGATTTGTATAAAATACAAACAAACAAACCCATAAACCTACAAACAAACCCACAAACGAACATCCTTCTTTATATATTTATATATATAAAGAAGGATGTTTCCCCTGAGTGGATGCCCCCTTACCGTGGGTCAGGGGTTTGGATGCTTCAGGGATTCTGTGAGCTATGCTGGTTGTAGCACGGCTACCTTAGGGTCACCCTTACCAGAAAGGTCATGGTTGAGAAGTGAGACGAAGAGTATCTAAACAAACATATCTCATGATGTTGACAAATAAGAGAATTTATACTGCATCGGGTGTGGCGCAGGTTAAAGTCACCCGCGTTCGGGAGTTAGGCAGAGGCTCTCGTTCGAAAAATAGTCGACAGTCTCCCGGCTGTTATCTCGGAGCAATGCCTCCGAGAAGCCCCACCAGTGCACTCGCTATGCGCTTGGGGAAACGGTCGGGGGCAGCGCATGCCTTTACCCAGGAGGAGAAACTGGTAAAGCGACAACGGGATCGGGTGCTGTCAATCGGCACTTGGAACATATTCTCCATGACAGGAAAGGAATCAGAGTTAGTGGAGGAAGCCAAACGGTATCGACTGGATATCATAGGTATTACCTCTACGAAACGTCCGGGTTCTGGAACTGTGGACTTAGAAGGAGGGTGGAAGCTTTTCTACTCTGGTGTCAACCCTAACATGACTGCCCAGTCGGGAGTGGGGATACTCACAAGTCCCCGGCTGGCAGATTATGTTGCAGATTGGACCCCCTTAGGTGGAAGACTGTGTTTCCTGAGGCTTCAGATAGGGAAACGGTCTCTCTCTCTATTCGTTGCATATGCTCCGAATGCAGTCACAGAGTACCCACTTTTTCTAGATGAAGTGGATGCTGCTCTTAGCAGGAGAGGGAGTGCAGATTCTGTCATCCTGATGGGCGAATTCAATGCACACGTAGGGGCTGATGACCAAACGTGGAGGGGCGTGATTGGAAGGAATGGTGACCCCGATTTAAATGCGAATGGGAGGTGCTTGTTGGATCTCTGTTGCAACAATGGACTTTCCATCACAAACACCTTCTTCCAGCACAGGGATGTCCATAAGTATATCTGGTACAGGGATGCAATGGACCAGAAGTCACTGATTGATTTTGTAATTGTTTGAGCTGACTTATTCCGATCAGTGTTGGATACTCGTGTGAGAGGAGGGGCAGAACTATCAACTGATCACCACCTTGTTGTCTGCACTTTGCGGTTCTCTGAATCCATGCCAACCAAGCGAAATACTAGGTTCAGACAAACTTGGCGCATCAAATGGGAGGCACTGGAGGATAGAGCTGTGAGGAAGACCTTTGCAGATAGCATATCTTCAAGTTTCAAAGAACTACCCAGTGATCGTGGTACTGTTGAAGAGGAGTGGCAGTTGTTTCAAACTGCTGTGATTACTTCGGCTGCTTTGTGCTGTGGTCGTAAGCGGCTGAGTGTGGCGCAGGGCGGTGAGAAAAGGACTGCATGATGGAACGGTGAAGTCCAAGAAGCTGTCAAGGCAAAGAAGGAAGCTTATTTGCTATGGCTTGCAAATAAGTCAACTTCGAGTCGAGTGCGGTACACTGAGGCGCGAAAAGCAGCAGCAAAGACAGTATCAACAGCTAAAGCCAAGGCCTGGGAGAAGTTCAGGGAGAAATTGGAGGCAGACTATGGTTCGGCAAACAAGGTGTTCTGGCAGACCGTGCGCCGCCTCCGTGGAAAGAAGTCTCTTTCATCACAAACTATTAAGAGTTCAGATGGGAGGCTTCTGAAAACGGAGGAGAGCGTATTGCATAGGTGGAAGGAATACTTTGCATCTCTTCTTAATCCGGTGACAACAACAACTGAGGCATACGAGGTGCACCTTGGAGCAGAGAATAGTCACGGTAGTATCACTGAAACAGAAGTCAGATGGGCAATTAAGTCCCTGAAGACTGGCAAAGCTGCAGGTGATGATGAAATCCGTTCCGAGATGTTAAAGGCCTTAAATCAGGATGGTATCCTGTGGCTGACTCGAGTGTGTCAGGTTGCTTGGATATCTGGACAGGCCCCTAAGCAATGGCAGACAGGAATTGTGATCCCTATCTTCAAAAAGGGAGATCAGAGAGATTGCAACAACTATCGAGGCATTTCTTTGCTCAGCATTCCTGGGAAAGTGTACGCTAAGTGTCTGGAGAAGAGAAGTCGGGAAATAGTCGACTCCAAACTGTCGGGGGAGCAGTGTGGTTTCCGACCTGGCCGAAGCACGACGGATCACATCTTTGCTCTAAGGCAAATCTTTGAGAAATCCTGGGAGTATGCAAAAGAGGTCTACGCTTGCTTTGTGGACCTCGAAAAAGCATATGACAGGGTTCCTCGGGAGAAGCTCTGGCAAGTGTTGCAAGAGTATGGAGTGGATGGGCAATTACTGGTTGCTATCATGTCTCTGTACGAAAGCTCTGAGATGTGTGTCCGGATAAATGGCATTAAGTCAAGACCGTTCACCGTGGGTGTTGGACTCCGCCAAGGGTGCGTACTGTCGCCCATCTTGTTCATTATCTTTATGGACTGGATAGACAGGGGCAGCCGAGGCGATGAGCGTGTTTGTGTGGGCGACTGCCTGGTGGAGAGGTTGCTCTTTGCGGACGACCTTGTCCTGCTTGGGTCTTCTCGCACGAACCTTCAGCATGCACTAGACCGGTTTGCAACCAAATGTGAAGAAGCTGGGATGCAGATCAGTGTGGCTAAAACCGAAGTTCTGGTTCTTTCAAGACAGCCTGCTCAGTGCGCTCTCCATGTTAGGGGAGCCTCATTGAGACAGGTGGAGAAGTTCAAGTATCTCGGGATTGCATTCACGAGTGATGGACGGCAGGAGAAAGAATTGGATGCTCGGATCGGTGCAGCAAGCTGTGTCAGACGTGAACTGTGGCGATCCGTGGTAACGAAACGAGAGCTGGGTAACAAAGCCAAGCTCTCCGTCTTCAAATCTATCTTTGTCCCCATTCTCACCTATGGTCATGAGGCTTGGGTAATGACCGAAAGAGTGCGATCGCGGGTACAAGCGGCCGAAATGAGATTCCTGAGAGGTGTGGCAGGTGTTACCCTACTAGATAGAGTGTACAGCAGCACAATAAGGGAATCTTTAGGTGTTGAGCCGCTACTTCTCCGCATTGAGAGATCTCAGTTGCGCTGGTATGGCCACGTGATACGGATGCCGCAAACTAGTCTTCCTAGGCAGTTGTTATTTTCCAAGCCGGTGGGTAAGAGACCAAGGGGTCGGCTTAGAACCAGGTGGCTAGACTACATGGAGAATCTGGGTTCGAGTCGCTTGGATATTACCAGGGAGGACATGCGCCTGAAGGCGGAAGATCGCGATCGCTGGAGATCCTCCATAGGGCTGCTGCCCCCGCGACCCTAACGGATAAGCGGGTTTGAAAAGTAAGTAAGTAAGTAAGTAAGAAGGATGTTTGTTTGTTTGTGTGTTTGTGGGTTTGTTTGTTTGTTTCTCATGCAAATCTACAGTTTTATTCCGACCTTGATGAAATTTTGCATACATGACCCTCAAACCATGAGGAAGATCACTGTCTACCTCAGATTTCGAAAAAATAATAATTATTGATAAAAATTCGATATTCATGGTTATGGCAGGGCATATTAATGAGAAATATCTCCTGACCAACAATGCAAGACAAAGTTTTTGCAACAATAATAACAACAATGATATCAATACGCAGTTCACAAACACTCTCCACGGACCAACAATATATATCTCATGACCAACAATGCAAGCAAACTTTGTGCAACAATACGTACCAACAATGGTGTCAACACGCAATTCACCAATAACAATGAGCACAAAATTATTCAAAGAATTATAACAATGAACATAAAATGATGATGCAATGACAGAACATTCGTTTCCAAGAATTATTAATAATGAACAGGAAATGGATATAATAGACGATATAGATAGGGCAGTCTCTCTCGATGAGGAAAAGGAGGTACACATGCCATCCTTCAGCTCCCTAACAAAAGTTCAGACGATTGGGAAAAGTGTGTGTGTTTCTTTGTCTATGTGTGTGTGTTTACCTACAAGCGTAATTATCCCAGGCAACGCTGGGTCCTCTGCTAGTGTTAGATAATACTGATTTAAACTGACAAGGAGAATCCGAGTACCCTGACTCACCGATTTTGATAAAAAAAAAAATGCACGTGTAGCTTACACCAAATTAAACACCCATGCAAAGCCATTTGACGCACTTCTCAAAATTTTCCGAGAAAAAACTTCATAAAGTTGGTTATAATTGACTACACTTTAACTGTGTGTTTCTTTGTGTGTGTGAGTGTGTGTGAGTATGTGTGTGTGCGTGTGTGTGTGTGTATTTAATTACAAGCGTAATTATCCCAGGCAACGCCAGGTAATCTGCTAGTATATAGATATAGAAGAAGTAGGATTTTTGTTTGTTTGTTTTTTATACAGATCTACAGTTTTATTCCGATCTTGATAAAATTTCGCATACATGACCTTCAAAGCAAGACAAAGTTTTTGCAACAATAAGTATCAACAGTGGTATCAATGCAATGCACCAACACTATGCAAGGATCAACAATATATGTCTCATGACCAACAATGCAAGGCAATGTTTGTGCAATATAGAATTCAATGCATATAATTCCTGTTATTTGGTTTTCTTAGAAAAGAGAATTCTTAGTACGTGACAATTTCTTGAAAATCTTTAAAAATGATTAGTATCTGGAAATAATGAGTTAGCAGACTATTCAGAAACAGTGAAAGACGATAGAGGCAGCACTCCTTTAGCTCCGTGCTATATTGAGCAAATGATAAGCCAGTAAATAGAAGAATCGGCGACCACTAGACTACACAAAGTGATGAATGGCCAAGTTTTGCTTCAAGACATCTAAAGAAGAAATGAAATTGCAACAACATCAATTGTACATCTAAAGTAAGATTACGTGAGTAAAAAATTATTTAGACTAGAAGGTGTCACGTATTCTTAGAGTATTGCACAGTGGAAGAATGGTGAAAGATGTAAGAAGACACAGAGCATGGACTTATGGCAGAAATAAAGATTGTTTATTAAATAAACTTAAATTAAACAATAATGAGGGCGGCGATCTTTCTTACGCGCAAGAAACGCAAAAGGCTTGCGCCTTGCCCTAACGGGTATTCGCCTAAACGAATCCCGTTCACAAACAAAAGGAAAAAAAAATGGTTGTAAACTAGTACAAAAATTACAGTAAGATAAGCAGGCGGTAAGCGCCTGACATGGGCATAACAGGAGAATCTCCCTCTCGTGCCCTAAGTGAATAGACAGGTTTTCTGCGGCACGTTGCAGCAAAAGGAAAACCTCGGGTCTGCGATGAGACTTCACTGATAAGGCGACTGCAAGAACAAAATAAAAATGCTGGCGTGGAGTGCTATGCCGACACCACAATACAAACATGAGCCGCTGAGTTAATCTTTGCGTCCGTCTCCAAACCGGCGAAAACTGCAATCAAAAAAAAATGGAAAGCTTAGCTTAACGTGTCAGAAATATAAAAACGCGACCAGCCAAGCTTGTTACCATTCGACAGTTAAGCTCGGCCTGCACGCGTCGAAAGAAAAAGAAAACGAAGCAAACTTTCCTATAAACTGCGTGAACAGCGCCTACGCTAAATTTATCTGCATTCGAGCGGGCAGTAAACGCAAGCCAACGGAAGAGCAAATTTTAGCCATTAGACAAGCTGTTAAATACGGTACAGAAAAATTATCACCCACCTTGTATAGGTTACAAAGGAGCCTAAGCCTTCTGCCCAAAAGGCCTCCTCGGTCCAGGGCGTTATCCAAGCGCTCGAACCCAAGGGAATCAGTCGGCGATCCAGTTGTGGAATCTGCTTCCAATCCTCGGCTCCAAAACCAGCAGCGACGACGAGGACTCGTGTCACTCTAATGAGGGACGGATCTTGGATGATAGCAGACTCAAAAAGCGGCCTTTCCTCGACGGACACCGGAATACAGGAACAAATCTCTTGAGCTGGGTCGGCGACGGGCTGATCCAACGGCTTCGATGAGACGACCTCCGCAAAGTCACCTGAAGCTAGCACGGGATGAGAACATGTTAGCAAATCATTTACTCGTACGCACTCGCTCCCCGCGCACCATTCTCGGCACTCCTGTTCCTGCCCGAATTGCACCTCGAGCTGTATCGAAACACTCGTCGAGACTCCTGTTGCTTTTCCTGCTCGCTCGTTGCTTGGATGGACTGCTCTCCCATGTAATTCAAATCGGAGCAGTCTTTTTCCGCCCGAGCAGCTTGATGGCCAAATCTCTCTCCTCGATTTTCAAAATCCCGCTCGAGACCCCGACGCTCGCGCACTTTTCTGCGCCGTTTCCTTTTCCTCTTTCCGCGACGCTCCTGCTTCGCGCTCGCGTGCGACCCCGAGCTCGATCTCCGCGTTTTGGCCATAGATGGCGGCACTCCGATGCCAGGCATACTCCCTGATTGATTCCGACGATCGGGAGTTTTGGGCCAAGAATTTGTCACCAAACTTGGTGACAGAAGGCATCCTTGGAGAGGTCCATCCATTGTAAGCCTTTCAAAAAATTTTTTTTGGTAAATCAAGTCCCGGTTTATCACCTAGAATGGATTTTTTCATTGAAGAGTTAAATTCCTGTCTTTCGGATTTTTCTTAGAATGGATAGTCCTTTCGCTCTATAATGTAGTGATTGAGTTATTATATAACCAGTTTAGAAATTTAATTTAACTTTTTGAGGTTGTTCTGTTTACCTACAAGCGTAATTATCCAGGGCAATGCCGGGTCGTCTGCTAGTTATTTATATAGAAGACTAGCAGAGGTACCCGGCATTGCCCGGGATAATTACGCTTGTAGGTATCAGAACAATCTCAAAAAATTAAATTAAATTTTGCAATATCTTAAAAATAAACACATGAAAATGCTTAGAATTAATACAGTTAAAATTCTTAATCAAAATTCGAAAAAATTTTTTTTAAAGATTCACAATGAATGGACTTTTCCAATAATTTCTTAATCACGTAATCTTATTCAGATGTACACTTGATGTTGTTGCAAGTTCCACTTTTCTCTCGATGTGTTGAAGCAAAACTTGGCCATTCATCACTTTGTTTAGTCTAGCTGTCGCCGATTCTTCTATCTGAGCTAATGGAGTGCTTTCTCTGTCGTCTTTCCACTCTTTTTCAATAGTCTACTAACCCTTCATTATCTCCAGTTGCTAATCATTTTTAAAGATTATCAAGAAATTGTTAAGTATTAAGAACTCCCTTTTCTAAAAAAAGCCTTAATAACCGGAATTCTATGCATTGTTACAAATTGAAACTTATCTGTATTGCACAAACTTTGCCTTCCATTGTTGGTCATGAAATATCTAATATTGATCGTTGCATAGCGTTGGTGCATTGCGTGTTGACACCATTGTTGTTACTTATTGTTGCACAAACTTTTCCTTACATTTTTGTTCATGAGATATACTTTGTTGGTCCGTGCAGAGTGTTTGTGTATTGCGTGTTGATACCATTGTTGATAAGTATTGTTGTACAAACTTTGCCTTGCAGTGTTGGTCATGAGATACTTCCTATTTAATATGCCTTGCCATAACCATGAATATCGATTTTTATCAATAATTATTATCTTTTCGAAATCTGAAGTAGACAGTGACCTTCCTCATGATTTGAAGTCAAGTATGCAAAATTTCATCAAGTTCGCAATAAAACTGTAGATTTGCATAAGAAACAAACGAACAAACCCACAAACAAACAAACAAACAAACTCATAAACAAACATCCTTCTATCCTTTTATTATACAAGCAGAGGACCCGGCGTTGCCGGGAATAATTACGCTTGTAGGTAAACAACCTCAAAAAGCTAAATTAAACCTCCAAATTAGTTAAATAATAACTCAATCACTACAATATAAAGCGAAGGGACTATCCATTCTAAAAAAATCCGAAAGACAGGAATTTACTTCCTCACTAAAAAAATCCATTCTAGGTGATACACCGGGATTTGATTTACCGAAAAAAATTTTTTTAAATGCTCACAATGGATGAACCTCTCCCAGGATGCCTTCTAGTCTAAATAATTTTTTACTCACGTAATCTTACTTTAGATGTACACTTGATGTTGTTGCAATTTCTTTCTTTTTTCGATGTCTTGAAGCGAAAATTGGCCATTCATCACTTTGCGTAATCTAGCGGTCGCCGATTCTTCTATTTACTTGCTTAACATTTGCTCAATACAGCACGGAGCTAAAGGAGTGCCTCCTCTATCGTCTTTCAATGTTTCCCAATAGTCTACTAACTCTCCATTATCTCCAGTTACTGATCATTTTTAAAGATTTTTAAGAATTGTAAGTACAAAGAATTCTCTTTTCTAAGAAAAGCCTGAATACCAGGAATTCTATGCATTGAATTCTATATTGCCCAAACTTTGCCTTATATTGTTGGTCATGAGACATATATTGTTGATCCTTGTATAGTGTTGGTGCATTGCATGTTGATACCTATTGTTGCACAAACTTTTATTTGCATTGTTGTTCATGAGATATATATTGTTGGTCCGTGCAGAGTGTTTGTGAATTGTGTTGATACCACTGTTGATACTTATTGTTGCAAAAACTTTGTCTTGCATTGTTGGTCATGAGATATTTCTCATTAATAGGCCCTGCCATAACCATGAATATCGATTGTTTATCAATAATTATTATTTTTTCGAAATCTGAGGTAGACAGTGACCATCCTCATGCTTTGAAGGTCATGTATGCGAAATTTTATGAATATCGGAATAAAACTAGATTTGTATAAAAAAACCAAACAAAAAGACAAACAAACAAACAAACAAACACACAAACAAAGACACATCAATCTTTATCTATATATATAAAGAAGGATGTCTGTTTGTTTGCATTGTTACACTTTCCCACAAAATATAGTCAAAATATATTTTTAGAAAATGTTTGGACCTGCTGTTCTAACAAATAAGCTAGGTGATAACCCCGGCGTGGCTCGGTCTTTTTTTTGGAATAAATTTTGAAATATCTTAAAAATAAAACACACGAAAACGCTTAGAATTAATACAGTAAAAATTCTTAATTAAAATTCGAAAAAAATTTTATTAATACAGCACGGAGCTAAAGGAATGCTTCCTCTGTCGTCTTCCCACTCTTTCTCGATAGTCTGCCAGCTTTACATTATTTCCAGTTACTAATCATTTTTAAAGATTTTCAAGAAATTGTTAAGGATAAGGAACTCTCTTTTCTATGAAAAGTCTGAATAACCGGTATTCTATGCATGGTTACAAATTTTGCCTTTCATTGTTGTTATTATTGTTGCACAAACTTTGCCTTGCATTGTTGGTCATGAGATATTTCTCATTAATATGCCTTGCCGTAACCATGAATATCGATTTTTTATCAATAATTATTATTTTTCCGAAATCGGAGGTAGACAATGGCTTTCCTCGTGCTTTGAAAGTCAAGTATGCAAAATTTCATCAAGATCGGAATAAAACTGTAGATTTGAATAAGAAACAAACAAACAAGCAAACAAACAAACAAACAAACAAACACACCCACAAACAAACATAAGTTGGTGATATACCGGGAATTTATCGAAACTCTTCTTGACTTGCCTCACCACTGCGGAGCATCACCAGATATTTTAGACTCAAGTTTTTCTTGCCCTTGACGTAGAAGCTCTTATAACCTCTTGCTCTTTTCGAAACTCCCGTTGTTCAGATGTTTCAAACGCCCGTAGAGCTTTTTCTGTTGTACGAGGTGCATTCAAGTTCTAAGGCCTCCGATTTTTTTTCTAATTAACTACTCACCCGAAATCGATGAAACTGGCGTTACTTCTCGACGTAATCGCCCTGCAGACGTACACATTTTTCACAACGCTGACGCCATGATTCCATGGCAGCGGCGAAGGCTTCTTTAGGAGTCTGTTTTGACCACTGGAAAATCGCTGAGGCAATAGCAGCACTGCTGGTAAATGTGCGGCCACGGAGAGTGTCTTTCATTGTTGGAAAAAGCCAAAAGTCACTAGGAGCCAGATCAGGTGAGTAGGGAGCATGAGGAATCACTTGAAAGTTGTTATCACGAAGAAACTGTTGCGTAACATTAGCTCGATGTGCGGGTGCGTTGTCTTGGTGAAACAGCACACGCGCAGCCCTTCCCGGATGATTTGTTGCAGTGCAGGAAGGAATTTGTTCTTCAAAACATTTTCGTAGGATGCACCTGTTACCGTGGTGCCCTTTGGAACGCAATGGGTAAGGATTACGCCCTCGCTGTCCCAGAACATGGACACCATCATTTTTTCAGCACTGGCAGTTACCCGAAATTTTTTTGGTGGCTGTGAATCTGTGTGCTTCCATTGAGCTGACTGGCGCTTTGTTTCTGGATTGAAAAATGGTATCCACGTCTCATCCATTGTCACAACCGACGAAAAGAAAGTCCCATTCATGCTGTCGTTGCTCATCAACATTGCTTGGCAACATGCCACACGGGCAGCCTTGTGGTCGTCCGTCAGCATTCGTGGCACCCACCTGGATGACACTTTTCGCATTTTCAGGTCGTCATGCAGGATTGTGTGCACAGAACCCACACAAATGCTAACTCTGGAGGCGATCTGTTCAACAGTCATTCGGCGATCCCCCAAAACAATTCTCTCCACTTTCTCGATCATGTCGTCAGACCGGCTTGTGCGAGCCCGAGGTTGTTTCGGTTTGTTGTCACACGATGTTCTGCCTTCATTAAACTGTCGCACCCAAGAACGCACTTTCGACACATCCATAACTCCATCACCACATGTCTCCTTCAACTGTCGATGAATTTCAATTGGTTTCACACTACGCAAATTCAGAAAACGAATGATTGCACGCTGTTCAAGTAAGGAAAACGTTGCCATTTTAAGTATCTAAAACAGTTCTCATTCTCGCTGCTGGCGGTAAAATTCCATCTGCCATACGGTGCTGCCATCTCTGGGATGTATTGACAATGAACGCGGCCTCATTTTAAAACAATGCGCATGTTTCTATCTCTTTCCAATCCGGAGAAAAAAAATCGGAGGCCTTAGAACTTGAATGCACCTCGTAGTGGCTGAGTTTCTCCGACCAATACTCGTTCTTTCTCTTTCCTTTCCAGACACATAATTTTTTGCCACAAACAAACATCCTTCTTTATATATATATAGAAAGATAATTGAATACATTCAACATAATCCACGAATGCTTTAATTTTATTCAGAGCAAATCCGTTGATATCATAGGTCAGGCAGTCATTTACTCCTGAAGACAGGTAAGGGACATTTAAGGGACGTGTTTAGTTTGCATGACAATATTGACGTACGAGGTGGGTTCAAGATCTAAGGTCTCCTAATTTATTTTTGAAAAACTATTGTATCTCGAAAGCTGAAACTCCCGTGATTTGTTTATGTAGTCAACCTTTAACCGTAGACATTTACCACAATGCTGCCGCCATGATTGGTAGGCCGACGCAAATGCTTCTTTAAGAACCAGTTTTGTCTACTGGAAAATGCAAGAACGGAATAAAGCTTCTGCTCATCGAGCGACTTTCCAGTAGGCAAAACAGAGCACTAAAGAAGTGTTTGCAGCGGCGATGTAATCATGGCGTCAGCGTTGTGGAAAATGTGTGCCGCTGGAATTTGACTATGTGGACAAATGGCGGGAGTTTCAGCTTTCTAGAGTCAATAGTTTTCAAAAATAAATTAGGAGATCTTAGAACTTGAATGCACCTCGTATATCACTTAAACCATTATTCTCAAGAGATGCACGGAGAGAAATGCTTTGGATGCAGCAACAATAAGGGGGTTGATGAGTGCTTGTTTGTTGAAACAAAAATACAATTTGATGCATCATGAATAAACTTTTATCTTACTACACTATCAAATTGTCGCCAATACAATTCACTATTAATATGTAGCATCAACTAAATAATGATGCAGCACCAATATCGGAAGAAGGCTATTTCATATATCGACAATCGACAATCGAACAGTGTAGTGTATCGGTATTCGAGTGGAACTTGAAGCATAGCTTCCATAATCTCACCCTTCATAATCATATTCCAAGGGAAATACACTGAACTAGAAAAGAAGCCTGATGTGCCCACAAAGGTCATCCAAAGTATGAAAGAAAATTGCCTCCTCTTGGT
>JAHWFO010027287.1:48954-60976 GCA_023313115.1 Rhysida immarginata
CAGACGGGCATACCATACGTCAAGATGGTCCGAACAATGACCTTATATTTTATTTATTGTTGTGTCATCAAATATATGGATGCCCATAGATGTCCCCATCAATAATCTGCTTGTTGATTGGTTGAGAAATTACGTCACTCGCTCTGTCGACAAGGCCAACGAGATAAAAGGTCTGGAAGCGGAAAAGTCACCTAAGCCATTTTACTTCACGGTATGCCTGCATGAGCTTCCATTTGCAAATCGAGATGGAAAGATCTTCAGACCTTACCCTCCGGTCCACTGCTCAACTAGATAGAAGAGTTGCCAACAATCTCTCTATCTATGAAGATCTGGGGATGACCCACATTGGTTCCTATGTTCAAACACTTCTCAGGAACATGCTGTCCGAGATGGAACATCTTGAAAATATCCTGGCTGCTAGTATCCTGGACCACTCACTCACTATCAGGGGTTCCCTCAGGTTTCGAAGACCCCGTCATATCTTGGATGTCAATTTCGAGAACATTAACAAGGCCGAGTTCCCCAACTACTGGATCTGCTAGATCCTAGTTTTTCGGACTCGCTATTCCTCAATCCACAATCCCATTCTCGTCCCTACCATGAAGGGACTCTTTTCTGGATGGCTTAAAGAGGTTCATCAGGCTTCTTTCCTACTTCAGTGTACCTCATTTGGTTTACTTTTTGAGCGAGCGTGTAAAGTGAGCTAAAGGTTCCTGGACCACTCGCACTACTATTTCACTACACTGATCGATAGTCGATTGTCGAAAAGTCACCTAAACATCGGGGTGCTAGCAGCAATCCAACTTTCATTGTCTCCATCTTGGATGTTAACAATCAGTGTTTTTCGTTTGCTGGAAACAATGAAGGTGGGATTGTTAAAGGTGTATCAAACTTATTATAATTATTTTTTATTTATTTATTGTAATCCAATACGTCCATCCAGGTCCTGTATGGCCAGAGGCCGACGAGTTGAGCCAATGGATGGTCCTGGATTAACGACTGCTGTATGATGGTCGCAGCAGCTGGGGGTGGGGAGGGTGTGAAGATCGTGTCTCACTTATGGTCGACTAACCAGTGACTAGCCGTGCATGATGTTGCTTAACTTCCCTGAAGTTGTGTTTTCAGTGAAAGCCTCCCCCAGTAAATTGATTTTACATTTACTAGCAGACCACAGTTATAATATTCACTTACTACATGTCGCGAAAAGCGCTATTTAATAACCTCGAGAATTTCCGTTTTTATCCTCTTTAGCTAACTTCAGCTATGTGATTCATGGGTTATTCGGGTTGTCTCATAAATAGTTAATGAATTTCACAGGAAAAGTTTCCACTAATCGACTCGAACAACATTTTGTATTCCTTACTGGTTATTTTTAATGTTAATCAATTTCAGAGGAGCGCAAGTAGAATGCTGTCTCTCCCCGAAAAAGAGGTATGCTGAAGGTATTTGCGATATAAAATTTTTCTCAGTAGAAATAAATGGTCAATATATTTCGGTCTTCTCGAGGCGTTTATTAGCTATTGGCGCCTGTGCTCTCTGATTACTGACCATCTGAAGGGCGTATGCTGGAGCATCACTACCAGCTCCGACTCCAACTGTCTTTTTTTGGAACCTTGGTGTGCACAAGAAAAGAAATAGAATTATTCACATATGTTACAACTATTAATTCATGAAATAAACTTGATTCTTCTAACATATATAAAATTTTATTTCCTTTTTTGTGTTTTCAAAAAACAGAAAATATGTACTAATTTTAATAGGGCATCATGAAAATATAAACTGTAAAAAAGCCCATATCTCTATTGCTATAGGAGCAGACAACTATTGATGCGTTATCAATATCCAATGTTATCATGAAAATAAAAATTGTAAAAGAGCCCATAGCTCTATTGCTGTAGGAGTAGAAACTCTTGATGTGTCATCAATATCCATTATCCATGCATGGAAAAGTCGTTGCTCTAGCAGTGCTGCATTTGCATGATAACAAAAGAGTATTGTTCTGACAACAATCCTACTATATTATGCGAAGAATCCGTAACGCTTATTGTTAACAGTTTTCATCGCACCAACAATATGCGCGGACCAACAATATACAGGGTGTTTCATAATTGATATCCCGTCTTTAGGTCCAAATAACGGCTCAAGGGGAACAGGTGGGGGAGAAATGAATATTGGTTATTTGATTTTAATGTCTCCTTATTCAGAATAAAAACATTTCGCGTCCCTGGGGGTGAAGGGGTAAATTTTGAAAATTTTAACTTTGTAGGGGCAGGGGTTAGACATTATGTGTTATTTAGAAAGTTGTAGAGCATCATCTGTCTATCTATATATATAAAGAAGGATGTTTGTGGGTCTGTCTGTGGGTCTGTCTGTCTGTGGGTCTGTTTTTTATACAAATCTACAGTTTTAGTCCGATCTTGATGAAATTTCGCATACATGACCTTCAAAGCATGAGGAAGGTCACTGTCTACTTCAGATTTCGAAAAAATAATAATTATTGATAAAAAATCGATATTCATGGTTATGGCAGGGCATATTAATGAGAAATATCGCATGACCAACAATGCAAGACAAAGTTTTTGCAACAATGGTATCAACACGCAATTCACAAACACTCTGCACGGACCAACAATATATATCTCATGACCAACAATGCAAATAAAAGTTTGTGCAACAATAGGTATCAACAATGGTTTCAACACGCAATTCACCAATAACAATGAGCTCAAAATGATGATGCAATGATAAAGCAATCCTTTCCAAGAATTATAACAATGAACATAAAATGATGATGCAATATGGATAAGTTTCAATTTGTAACAATGCATAGAATTCCTGTTATTCAGGTTTTTCTTAGAAAAGAGAGTTCTTAGTACTTAACAATTTCTTGAAAATCTTTAAAAATGATCAGTAGCTGGAGATAATGAAGAGTTAGCAGACTATTGAGAAAGAGTGGAAAGACGACAGAGAAAGCAAACCTTTAGCTCCGTGCTGTATTGAGCAAATGGAAAGCAAGTAAATAGAAGAATTGGCGACCGCTAGACTACCCAAAGTGATGAAAAGCCAAATTTTGCTTCAACACAGCGAGAGAAGAGTGGAAATTGCAACAACATCAAGTGTACATCTGAAGTAAGATTATCTGAGTAAGAAATTATTGGAGCGATCCATCCATTGTGAGCCTTTAAAAAGATTTTTTTCGAATTTTCATTAAGAATTTTTCCTGTATTAATTCTAAGCATTTTCATGTGTTTATTTTTAAGATATTGCAAAATTTAAGTTAATTTTTGAGATTGTTCTGTTTTCATCCAAGTGTAATTATCCCGGGCAACGCCGGGTACCTTTGCTAGTATATATATAAAGAAGGATGTTTGTTTGTGGGTTTGTTTGTTTGTTTTTTATACAAATCTACAGATTTATTCCGATCTTGATAAAATTTCACATACATGACCTTTAAAGCATGAGGAAGGTCACTGTCTACCTCAGATTTCGAAAAAATAATAATTATTGATAAAAAAAATCGATATTCATGGTTATGGCAGGGTATATTAATGAGAAATAACTCATGACCAACAATGCAAGACAAAGTTTTTGCAACAATAAGTATCAACAGTGGTATCAACACAGAATTCACAAACACTCTGCACGAAACAACAATATATATATATATCATGACCAACATTGCAAATAAAAGTTCGTGCAACAGTAGGTATCAACAATGGTATCAGCACGCAATTCACAAACACTATGCAAGGATCAACAATATATGTCTCATGACCAACAATGCAAGGCAAAGTTTGTGCAATATTGAATTCAATGCATAGAATTCCTGTTATTCAGGCTTTTCTTAGAAAAGAGAATTCTTAGTACTTAACAATTTCTTGAAAATCTTTAAAAATTATCAGTAACTGGAGATAATGAGTTAGCATACTATTGAGAAAGAGTGAAAGACGATAGAGGAAGCACTTCTTTAGCTCCGTGCTGTATTGAGCAAATGGTAAGCAAGGAAATAGAAGAATCGGCGACCGCTAGACTACACAAAGTGATGAATGGCCAATTTTTGCTTCAAGACATCTAAAGAAGAAAGGAAATTGCAACAACAGCAAGTGTAATTATCCCGGGCAACGCTGGGTCCTCTGCTAGTGTAAAATGTGGGTTTAGCAAAAAACCCGGTGAAAAAATCTCATGCCCTGCCCCCTTTATCGAGTGGGTAAAGTGAAAAAACCATACTTATTAGAAAACAGTAGGGCCTACATTTGGAAAATTAATGAGAATGAATGAGTCGTTACCCTGAAAAGCTAATAAACTCGACCGGGCTTTGCGCCGCCCCCCCCCAGGAAAAACATTAAGAAATTTGAAAACTGTACATGGGAAATGGGAAATGGGAAATGAGTTTTTCTGTTTTTGTTTACATTAGATAGCCATACTTTTCACTTTACCCACTCGATAAAGGACAGGGAATGAGATTTTATCACCGGGTGTTTTGCTAAACCCGCGTTTTACATGATGCTCTACAACTTTCAAAATAACACATGGGGTCTAATCCCTATCCCTACAAAATTAAAATTTTCTAAATTTACCCCTTCACCCCCAGGGACGCGAAATGTTTTTATTCTGAATTAGGGGACATTTTAACCAAATAATCAATATTCATTTTCCCCCAATCTTTTCCCCTTGAGTCGTTATTTGGACCTAAAGACGGGACACCATTTATGAAACACCCTGTATAACTAATGTCCAGCAATGCAAGGCAAAGTTTGTGCAACAATAGGCCAGTCATGTTTGTGTCAAAATCTATACAATGGAAGGTACGATTTTTATAATAAAAAAAGAACAGATATTTTGATTTTGCCGCTAGTTTTTTCGTGATTCAATTAGAGTAGAGATTTCTATATGCTGTCATTATTAACATTGAGGTTAAATTATGCAAAAATAGTGGATAATTAAATCCCAAAATTGGAAAGTCATCATTATCGATTTTATTTTTTATAACTGTTGTCAATCTTTTGATGTCATGTCTTTGGATTTATTTACATAGATATAAAGTACTACAATCGAACAACGCGTAGAAATTGTAAAAATCCACTTTAAAAATTTAAAGGTCGTGTTATTTCGCAGCAAGGCAATGTGAATTGACTGCCATGATCATGTGACATGACAACGTTATACTTTTTCTCTGAGGTTATCTTAAGGATAAAGTGTACATCAATATACTACAAACTATTGAGAACCTCAAAGATGAAATTTCCCAGCAATTATATCAGATGTTATTGAAAATTTTCTCAAAAGAGTGAATTTGTGGTACTAAGGTCGGGGGTCATTTTTCAGATGGTCAGATGTTTTGCATCATTCATAATTCCACGTTTTACTTTTTAATAAAGCAAATATATTGTGAATTTTCCACTTAAATATGTATTATATTAAAAAATTAAAATGTCAGCTCATTTTGGCAGAACCTTTATGTGCCCGTCTTCGCCGAGCTTAAACATTTACAGAGATGGTAAGCATAAAAGGGGTATATTGTAACACGTTTGGTATGAGCATTGTTCTTCGACTGTACGGTAATTTGCCACCCTTGCGTTCCGTATGGAAACATAAGCACTTTGCAGAGGATCATAAGATGGGTGATTTTCTAAAATCCGACGAATCCTACCATCTGTGCGCTGGCGCAAAATAATATCACGATGTGCACTGACTCCAGTGACAGGTAAGGCCACAGCAACGTCCGAAGTTGTCGGTAAATTGTAGGGTCGACGGTCATTAGGTTGAACGTTTGGGGGTATTAAGCAATATAACAGCCAATTTTGAATAATCAGGTTCATTACAAGCTACAATACTCAGCAGGGATAACGCAGAACAATTCCTTTTAGTAACAACAATACCGTTACAGGCGACTGATCATTTTGTGGAGTTCGAACGTCGACAATTTCCTGCTCGCCCAGCTTATAATGACAATTAACTACAATAAAACTTCTTCACTACAATGAGCTTGTGTTTCTAGTGGGATAGGGTTAGACAATCTATTAATCACTCTAGAATGCTGTGGAACTACGGGAGAAGAAAGATATGATGGGCATCTTGCAAATAAATAAGGAACTGCATTTACAGCTAATTTCCAACGATAACTTGGTAATCTCCCACACGGAGAGAAATGAATTGTTGTGGCAACCTTATCTATGGTCACTGTAACAATATTTTATGGTTACTCCTGTCCCATCAATATTTATTGTTGTGTGGACAAAACCGTTTTGATAGTATGTTTTGATCAGAGATCTATTCCATTTATTAATCTCATTCAGTAAATATTGTTGTCAGAACAGTACTCTCTTGTTCAGTGTTGGGTCCTCTCTAGATAAATTTATCTAGATAATTATTTTAGATGAAAAGTTTTTATCTTTTATCTTATCTAGATAAACTTTCAATTATGTCATCTTTTATCTTTATCTAAGCATAGTTTATCTTATCTTTTTCATAAATTTCTATAATTCTTTTAAGGTTTTGAAAAAATGTACGGAAAAAACTTCCAAAATTGTAAGGATCTGGTTGAATTTAAATAGGTGAGACATAAATAGGGATCATTTTGAAAACATAATTTAAAAAAGATATTGCTTTATCATTTCGTTATTTACTGCGAGCATTAGAAGGCATATATCGCTGTTGTCGATTGCCCGCTTGAAAGCAGTCGCTCTCACGAAGTCGTTTGTAATCGTCAGGCTGACAAACTTCATCGCTTCGTGATTCATAGTGATGGCTAGTCGCTTTCATACCAATAAACAAATGCACCCAAAAGTCACTGAGTTTCACAGGCAATCATGTGAGCAATTGAAAAAATCTTTGAGCTCCGCATAAAAGAGCTAAATGCTTATAAGAGCCACTTTTCTTTTCCTCAAAATAACTGTCTTGTTTTCTGCGATTCCACTTATAAGAACCTTGTTTCAATTTCTGGGATCTTATTAGCGGAGTCGACTGTATCTCAGAAAATACCTTTAGAAGTTACCTAGTAGCGATGGGCGATATTTTTTAAATATTGTATTTCGATATATCAAATCGCTTGAACAGCCGATAAGAGCTGTTTGTGCCGCGCTGTTTTCTGTTACGTTAGGCTGTCCGATATCGATAGACGCTTAACGAGAGGTGTAAGTCTATCGAACTTAGGATCGATACTAAATTAACGAGCCAGTCACAGTTAACCCGTTAGTGACGTCACTAGTCTTCTGTTTCCCTGCTGCTCCTGTCAGCAGCCATTGTGTTTTCGGTGCTTCGAAGCTCACCCCTCCAGCTTCAAGTCACTTCTCGGAGCATTAAAATAAATTAATAAATTATATATAATAAATAATCAACCATAAGCGGGACAACGAAGAAAAAATTTCGTTTCACCACCCACGAAACCAACATTGTGGATGCTGAGTTCTTTGTTGGAGTAGACCGAAACTCTAAAGCAAGACATCGCTTTTTCCTTTACCCACAATCCTAAGCGTAACATGCCGAGCAGCCTTTCTGCGCAATGACCTGTTTTTCATGCGCGACGTTAACATTAGATTTCTACGATACAAATGTAACGAGCAGCCTACCATATCAGAAAAGAGCGTGGTGCAAACGGTCCATTATCGCAAAGACTCCGATATTTATCAGGATATACTGATAGTTTGAAAAGATGGCTAAATAAAGGCTAAATTTTATCTTAATTTGTTAGATAATTTATTTTTATCTTTTATCTTTAACTAGATTATATTAAATTATATTATCTATTATCTTATCTAGACAAAAATTTAATTCTCATCTTTATCTTAAACTAGATAATGTTTTTATTTTATCTTGCCCAACACTGCTCTTGTTATCATACTAATACAGCACTGCTGAAGCAACGATTTTTCCATGCATGGATAATAGATATTGATGACACATCAATAGTTTTCTGCACCTAGAGCAATAGAGCTATGGGCTCTTTTACAGTTTATATTTTCATGAAGCCCTATTGAAATTAGTGTATATTTTCTGTTTTATTCTAATTTATATTAAAATTGGTATAAATTTGTTACTGATTGATTAAAATATGCATTAAAATACGCGAAAAAACAGCGGTATCGCTAAACATGATGTCTTGTTTATTTCAGGAGCAGGAGCCAGTGCTGATCTACAGGAATTTTTGAAGCTAAGGCAGATGGTATTGCCTCAGCGAAATTCCAAGATCTACAAACATCTTCAGGTGACATAATGATACACCCAACCTATAAACAAACACCTCAAAAGAGGCAAACCAGTGGCTGAGATAGCGAGAGAGTAGATCGCACCACCCATCCCAATAGAGAAAACAGCCTAGAAAACAGCTGATGTTGAAGCTAAGGCTACTTGTGCAGCCTCAGCGGGCACCTTAAAAGATCTTATTTACAGGTAACTGGCGCACATGCTACAGTTAATTAATCAGGCAGCCCTTAAGGGCTGCGCCGCCTGTCTAAACGCCACATAAAGCAAACCACTCGCGATCCGGCGAGGCTATCACAATGACGTCGGAAAGAGGAAATAAAAGGCCTGGTTGTTATCCTCAACCGTAAAGAGTCGCTTAGACGATGCAAAAAGGCGACGGAACCGCAACCGACCTAGTCTATTCCACTCCGTCAAAAGGAAAGAACGTAAATGGTAAACCGCCCTTTCCCAGACAACAGACGGCGGGCAGTCAGATCCATAACATCTGGCAACCCTTGCCGACCACAACTGTTTATTTAAAAACACAACTGGAATGGCTAGGTCCGTTTTGAAAGCCTCCCCGGATTGCTCGTCAAACAGACAGCGCACCGACTGATAAGTGAGACCTGTCAGCCCGTAATGCTGTCTGAGCCGGGCCCAGATGGTTTGCGCGAGTGGACACTCAAAAAATAAATGCGGAATAGTCTCCACTAACCCGCAACCAGGACATGCGTCCGACTTTACAACCTTCCACGTTCGAAGGCGCTGCAAAGAGCGGAACCCTTGGTGCAACAACCTCCACTGGTAATCAAAGGCATTGCTTACGAAGGTTAAGAGTTTTAATACCTTCAATATGGATGCCCAAAGGTAATCAGGATGCAGACTGACCACATCCGTAGTCAAATCCAGAACAGAATTTCTGCAAAACCAAGACTCCTTCAAGAGCCCAACGGAATCAAAACTCAGACCACGCAGAACAGAAACGAAGGAGTGAAAATCAGTTTGCAAATCACGGTAAAATTTCGGTTCCCGGGACAGTACAATCATCGGCAATAGAGATGATATTGGGAAACCATTGGCTTTGAAAAATAGCCGAAGATGAACAAAAACGAAATTCGCCCACATAGGAGGCGGAATCAAAAACACCCGAACCAATGCCGCTATTCTGGCCGCTACAAGACGCTGACGAATGATCGGAAGCCCTAACCCACCTCTTTCAAACGGGGCAAACAGGAAATCAGCACGCAGGGGATGACTGTTGCTACCGATGAACTTCACGCCCCAAGCACATTCGACCATTTTCCGACGAAGCATTGCTTGTTCTCGATAAGATAGAAGGGAGAACAAGCATTTCGCCGTCAACAAAGGAATAACGTACGTTTTCACAAAACGGACTTTAACCAACATAGATGTTTTAAAACGGAAAGCCTTATTTAAACGAGACACACACTTTGCTACCACCAGTTTCCAATTCACGGAATCCATAGATAAACTGAATGAAAAGGTATAGCCTAACACAACTATCTGTTCACCCCAAGAGATCGGAAAATAACGGAGATGGTCGGCCGTCCAACACCCTGAAACAATCCCTTTCGTTATCCCAAGGTTAATTGTACTACCTGTGGAAGCGCCAAACAGTTCAAAAGACTTTTTATAAACATCCAGGGTATAAGGATCTGAGGCAAACAAACATCATCGGCATACGCAAGCGTATTGATCTTTATAGACGCAGCTGGCCAAGAATATCCTCTCACTTGAGGATGACGATTTAAATACTGCAACAGCGGTTCGAGATAAAAAAATGTACAGAAGGGGCGACAAAGAAAGGACACCCCTGTGTGACACCTTTCAAGAGATCGAAAGAAGGTGAAGAGAGACCATTTATAGAGATAAAGGAAGTGGCTGTTGAATAAAGAGAGGCTAATACCAGAGCAAAATGTCGAAGACGAAGGTGATGAAAAATCTCCAACAGAAAGGCATGGTTTACCTTATCTAAGGCCTTTTCTTGATCTAGACTAAGAATCGCTAGCGATTGTTGACGCAAACGCACTTCCTCCATTATACAGCGAATCGTGACAAGATTATCAGACATCCTGCGTGAGGGTACCGAGCAGGATTGTCCGGGATCGAAAAACTCAGTGGCGAAAAGTTTTAACCTGCCCTGCAGGACCCCAGTGAAAACCTTATAATCTGTGTTCAGCAGAGTAATAGGCCTCCACTGAGAAACCTACTCAGGAGATGAAGTTTTAGGGAGCAAAATAATCTTGCCCACTGCAAACTCAGAAGTAATGGAGGAAGGGTCGGACAGAATAGAATTAAATACCCGAACAAGAAAAGGCCCCAACACATTCCACGTCTTAATATAAAATGCATACGGGAAGCCGTCCACGCCCGGACTGGACTGTAGACGACCCCTGACAGACAGGAATGACTTCAGTTCGTCATCAATAAAAGGACGAGTAATAATAGCATCAATGTCGTCAGAAAAGAAGGCAATGCCTTCACCCAAGATTTCCTAGCCTCTGAAGGGAAGACAGGATTGTCAAAAAAAGAAGAAAAATGGTCGTGAAATGCTGACACGATATCTGCATCAGACTCCACCGTCCCAGTTTCCAGAACCAAACGGCGGCAAGATTTCGCGCGCGCATGACATCGCTCCTCAGCAAACACCGCTGAAGACATATGCCGGACATCAGAAAGCCACTTTAGCTTAGCCCTAAGAGCCGCACCAGCAGCTTTCCGGATTAGTAAAGTATTAATTTCACATTTCACTTGGCGTATGTCAGCGGCGAACTTCGTATTTACGTTTCTCTATTGAATGACATGGAACGTATACGTTAAGCAGTCGGAACCGGAAACCAGATATTACTAAATCCAACTGTATCACTCTGCAATCGTGATCCTGCACCTTGTGTGTGACTTGAATATTAGGATCAAAGATGGCGATGACAACCCCCTACCCATGAGGTGAATTAGAATTAATATACCATTGGCTCTTTGGCCAACGGTTACGCAGGCTATCGAGATTGAACAACGCCTGCGAGGGTGCCAGTGGAGAAAGAAATCATGTGGTCTGACGAGTACCGACTGCTTAAAACGAGAGCCTAAGGATCTAATGTTCAATGATATGATTTTCATTCTGACGACTTGGCAGGAGGGGGCTGACCCGACCCCGGCAAAGACTGCTGACCACTGGCAGACGAAGATCTAATGTTCGGCGAACGATCCCGCTCACACTCAGAGTTGGTTTTCTTGGCGGCTTCGCTAGAATTCGAGTGGGATTTCTTGCGGCCGTGACGAGATCGACGTTTCGATGTGGGTCGGCTCTCCCTCTGGTCAGCAACTTAGGAAACGACGAGGGTGGCAGAGATGACACACTCTGGGATTCAGTCGAGCGTGCTGGAGGAGGCAGAGATGAAACATCCTCCTCAATGGTGAGCTGGGGACCGATGTATAGATCCACATCTTCCCCTTTAGAGCTCTTAGACTCTTCTTTCTGGGCGTCTTCTGAAGCAGAAAGCGGCAAATCCACATCGACAGGCGTAGATGGAGAAATACGCTGGGACGAGTCTTCTTGCGCCTCTAGGTGCTTCGAAGATGACATTGAAGCTGGAGAAACTGCCTCTTCCGCAGGATCACTGTCAGGGCATTGGTGATTTTTGCCCACTAGGCGAGAACAAAAGTCGCATCTGTGCAACAGAGGGCAATCCCTCTTGACATGTGTGCTCCTGCGGCAATACCAGCAGCACTTTCTCATTCCTTTAAAACTTACAAAAATACGCTCTCCATGCATAAGCATGGAGTCTGGGATTTCCTTCTCAAGCCTCATGTCGAGAAGGAC
>JAHWFO010027290.1:0-10374 GCA_023313115.1 Rhysida immarginata
AATAACAAGAACTTCACAGCATCGCTGCACAAAACAATTGCAGGCTACCAATAAGAATGTTCTAAATAATTCCATAGTTGGCGCTACCAATATGTTTTATAAATAATCAGTCCCGTTTAACCCTGGAGGAACTGTTTGTCTCAAGGATAACCTCCTCATCATTTTGGAAATGACAGCCATGAAGTGTGCTCTTCGTGCATGGGAAAAGGAAGAGATCACGGGATGCCAGATTGGGTGAGGAAATAACTTGTATTCAAAGGCCCCCGAAAGTGTCTCAGTTTATTGTGCTGCTTGTGCCAAAGAATTTATAATCCAAGAGCAGCACCCCTTTAGACAGTTTTCCGCACCGCTTGGTTTTTATGGCATCCCAGTAGGTATCATGGTAGTACAGATACCCCTGTCCTCTGAGTAAACATTCATCAGGAATCCCACAAAAATAATGCTGATCATGGCTATAACCATGCTTTCTTTGGAGGCAAGATCCTCTGGCTTCGGATCTTCGTTTCAGGGTTGTAGTGATAAACACAACATTCGTCCTTCATGACGATGCAGCCAAAAAGTTGCATCTAACATCTCACCAAAATAATGGCAAATGTGTTTCTGCAGAACTCTTTCCGGTACAGAATGAGCAAATGTGGCACCCATCTTGTGAACAAACATTACATACAGTGCTGTGGCTAATTGCAGATCTTCTGCATGATTTGTTCTACTGATTCTTTGGCCTTCAGGAATCAGAGCCTCCACCTCCTGCACAGTTTGTAGCAGCAGAAGATCATCTTCCAAGCTAATGTGGCCAGTTTGGACCCGTTGTGATTGTAACTTCCCAATTGTGATTGTAAAGACTTTATGACCAACTCTCGTAGAATATGTCCCCACAGTTTTCCATAACATACTTTTCGTAAATATTAATACCATAAACATGATCATACATTTTCAGCCATATTCTTCAATATTTCTAAAAGTGTTTGTAGTCCGCTGCTTGGATCAATGTCTTCTTTCATCATCTGAAGGCAAACAGTTGACAGAGATAATATCAACAAATCCATTTCATCATCCGATTTTTGAAATGGACTGCATGCTAATATCTGAAGAAATTCAAGACTCTCCTGAAGATCTAAACATGTATCCAACTGAAAAATAAATAAAAAAGATTATTTTATATATATAATTTATACAACCTGCGACAATAAAGTTCGGTGAATGACGTCAAATTGCTAACAATCGTAAGAGTGCACCATCGTACTATCCTGCCCCAGACAGGTCGAGACATGTTTAAACAAATTTGAGAGAATCAGCGCTGCTAGTGTGTTTATTGTGTTTAAACAGGACATTGAAGAGAGAAGGCATAGTAGTACGCGCGGTCGAAACCCAAAATGGATCAGCGAACGAAAGAGACTCGTGAAATGATGACAACAGTTTACAAAGGAAGTGCTATTACTTTGAAGTGTGTTTATGAGTGGTTTAAACGGTTCCGAGGAGGCCGGAACACCATAGAAGACGCCCCCCAAAGTGCCCAAACATCCAACGTAATGTTACAACCCAACTGAAGGCTATCCCTAAAAACGACTACGCCAGGAGTTTCCAGGACTTGTACAGGCGTTCCCAGAAGTGCATTACCATCGACGGGGATTACTTTGAAGGATAATAACTGCTGTTTCGTGTAAGCGAGCAATCCACTCTCAATATGCCATCATTCACCGAACTTTATTGTCACAGGTTGTAGATTTATTAATTATATAATGAGATTTAAGTGCAGTAGGGACTGGGTCAAACGTAGTTGTAACGATCACATTATTGGGTTCTTCCTATCTCACGTGCCTAGTAAAATAAATAGGCTAAATGCACAATTTTAGAAGACCAAGAACTATTTATTTTTATATAAGGAGCGTTCAAAAAGAAATGAGCCAGAAACAGAAACCAGTACCTGTACGTCAGAAGCATTGGCAGTAGCTGTTGAGGCACTTGTCCCACTGTGACATAATGGCTGTCTCGTAAAATTCCCGGGGCTGCGTTGTGAACCAATTCTGCATGTACTGCTTGACGTCGTTGTCCAAGGTGAATCATCTGCCCCTCAGAGTTTGTTTTCCTGCAGCACGGGACAGCAATGAATGCCCAGCATGACTCGCAAACCTTGACCACCTTCCACCAAGCAATCAAATCGAAACGACCCGGCAAGCTCACCCGTGGGGTCATTCTGCTCCACGACAATGCAAGACCTCATACGGCCAACACAATCACGGCACTCTTGCAGAAATTCAAGTGGGAGGTTCTCGGTCACCCTCCATACAGTCCAGACCTCTCTCCCTGCGATTACGCCATTTTTGGTCCCCTAAAAAGGCTCTGAGGGGCAAACGATTCACCTTGGGATCTCACAAGCCTAGTGTGTTGCGGCGCAGATCGGTCATCATGTTTTTGTGATGGCTCGATGTTGTCAGCAGTGGTTTACGGAAGGAACACACTCAAAGAGACCTGGTTCTGGACACCCACTCACTACTGCCCCACGCCAAAACCATCCAATAGTACGAGAAGCTTTGAGCAACCGTACAGCATCCACAGCAGAGATGAGGAGTGGCACCAGTTTTGTCAAGATGGACCATTGGTAACCGTTTGCTAGCTGCAGGACTGCGGGCATGGATCCCTCTAGCCAGACTCCCACTTCTGCAAGAACACCGTACTGCGCGGTTGCAGTGGTGCCGCGAAAGACCCAACTGGAGGGCCGAATGAAGATCGGTTGTCTTTAGTGATGGGAGCAGATTCTGCCTGTACACCAGTGATGGATGTATACGTGTGCTGCAAAGAGCAACAGAGCGCCATTTTCCACAGTGTATCTGTCTATGGCGCACTGGTCCAATTGCTGGCATAATGGTGTGGAGTGCCATCAGTTACAACTCGCAATCATCCTTAGTGTTTGTGGATGGAATACTGAACAGCATTCGGTATGTCCAGCAGATTGTGGAATCTGTTCTGGTGCCCTTCTTGCAATAGGAGGGTAATGAGTTTTCAGCAGGATAACGCCCGTCTGCACACTGGCTTTGTTAGCTTCCAGGCCTTACAGCATGTGGCACTACATCCCTGGCCAGCATGATCTCCAGACTTGTCATTAATTGTGTGAGACATGATGGGACATAACGTTCATCTTCGCTGCACACCAGCTGCAACAATCCCACAATTGCGCAGGCATGTTCAGGAGACTTGGAACAATCTATGCCAAGACGACATCCAGCATCTTTGTGACCGCATGCATGCAAGGATCAGGCCTGCATTCAAGCTCGTGGCGGTTATACAACCTGCTTATGTGGTCTATTGGGGCATGGGAGCCACCCTGTACAACGTTCTTAATTTCTTTTTAATAAATGTATAAATGTATTTCTGCTTCACTGCTGAAGCTCCTCCTTAGAATGTTCACAAGATTTTATTTCTACGAGGGGAGTTCAATAAGTAATGCAACACATTTTTTTTCTCGGCCAATTTTGGTTGAAAAAACTGGACATTTCTTGTGGAACATTTTCAAACATTTCCGCTTCGTCTCGTAAAGTTTCATTGACGTCCGATATGTGACAGCACTACAGTGAGCTGTTAAAGTGGCGTCTACAATGGAGGTGCGTTCCAAACAACGGGCAGTGATTGAGTTTCTTTTGGCGGAAAACCAGGGCATCTCAGATATTCATAGGCGCTTGCAGAATGTCTACGGTGACCTGGCAGTGGACAAAAGCACGGTGAGTCGTTGGGCAAAGCGTGCGTCATCATCGCCGCAAGGTCAAGCAAAACTGTTTGAACTCCCGCGAGCTGGCCGGCCGTGCACAGCTCTGACTCCTGCACTGTCGGAACATGCGAACACTCATTCGAGCAGATCGACGGATTTTCGTCTGTTTGGCCCAATGAAGAACGCAATCCGTGGGATGCACTATGCGGATGATGAAGCAGTTATTGATGCAGCACGACGTTGGCTCCGACGTCAACCAGTGGAATGGTACCGTGCAGGTGTACAGGCCCTCACTTCAAGGTGGCATAAAGCCGTAGCATTGAATGCAGATTACGTTGAAAAATAGTGTTGCGTAGCTAAAAGATTGGGGAATAACATGGTGTATTTGAAAGCTGAATAAAACCACCCCTTTTTTCAGAAAAAAATGTGTTGCATTACTTATTGAACTCCCCTCGTAAATTTCTAAATTACTTTTTGACATAAAAAATTTTTCCTAAAACATCATGAAAATTTAAGAGTAGGCCAATATTAGAGCCAATATAGTATATCACGAGTAGTTGGCTCGAACTAAATTTACCGTAAATCCTCTACTATAATGCGAATTTTTTTGGCCTAAAAAAGCATCTAAATTTGCTGGGTCGTATTATACAAGAGGATAAATATCAGCCCTCCAACGACGACTGCTGCCGGAGGAGGTTTTGTCCGGAGCGGATTTTGTCCTGACGAAATTACCGTATAATATACATTAATTATATTGCATATACAGTGTCCAGTTCATTATACAATGAATTAATTTATTTTTCATTTGAATTTCTCGTCGCCAACATTTAATACAAAAATAACTCCTCCCAAAGATCGCTACTTCCAAATAGGCCTACTTCAAAACTGCCTCGAACCAAAGCCTAAAAGAAAGCTTATGCAGTGAGAATATTAAATTGAATAAAGATTACTTGTTTTTTTGGGATCGCATAATACAAGAGGATAGCATTTTTGCTGGTCTTTTGGGCCGAAAAAGTGGAGTCGCATTATACAAGGGGTCGCATCATAGTAGAGGATTTACGGTAATTTTTCAAATTTGTTGAGGTTTATTTTCAAGTTTTCCTTAAAAACAAAGACTTTTATTTTAAAGCAATTAAAAAAATAAAACAAGAACTACCTTTAACCACTTGATACTTTGAAAAAGATATCCTCGTAAACCGCTATCTTGAACACCACTACATTTATTAACCAAAATTTTCCACAAAGACAATCTCATGTAAGACAAGGATGCTGGTCTACAGGAATCCCATAAAATATACTGCAGGAAAGGGAAAATGGCATCCATAATGCTTTTCCTTCAAAAGTTTAAAAAAAAAGAAAAGAAATTATTAATCCAAACATGCACAAGCAACATGAAAACTTAAATCTTTATCTGATGAGTTAGAGGAATATACATCCAAATAAGTGATTATTCTTTAACATTTTCCTGTTATACTACATAGACCTGAAAAATTTCCAATTCATAATTCTAAATTTGTAGTCCCATATTAATAAATACGGGTCGTACAAATGAAAACGAAAATTTGTGGGGTAAAAAAAAAAAAGACGACGTGTAGGATCGTAAGTTCTTGTTTTCAACAATTGCAAAACCCCACGTGCAAACTGAACAATAGATTGCAAGTGTTGCATCACGTGAGAAAGAACGATAGCTCGCGCTTCGAAGCTCTGCGAGTGATCGTTTCGTCCAAACAACAAAATGGAGTCAACGAAACAGGAACAGAGCGCAGTAATTCGTTTTTTGACATGCGAAGGAGTTTCAGTTTCTGAAATTCCTCGTCGTAAGCAGAATGTCTATGGAAATAACTGCCTAACCGTCACTCGTGTTTGGGCATGGAGCAAGAGGTTTTCGGAGACACAGTCATCATTGCAAGACGATCAACGACCTGGACAAGCAAACGCACCATCACGGATGCTTCCAAAACCAAAATTGACATTGACGCTGTCTTAAAGGAAAACAGAAGAGTGACAATCGATGTCGTGGTTGCTAAAACTGGCCTTAGTCGTGGAACTGTTCACTCCATTATCAGGAACCATCTGCACTACAGAAAAATCTGTGCACAATGGGTCCCGTATCGTTTGACATCAGAACAACTTGGGAGTTCGAATGGCCACGTCCCTGAAACATTTGATTTGCTATGAACAGGAAGGAGAGAGTTTTCTCAACAGAATTGTTACAGGAGATGAAACTTGGTGCTTTCATTTCCAGCCAGAAAGCAAACATCAAAGTCGTCAATAGAAGCATTATGGGTCACCACCCCCGAATAAATTAAAAGCAATAGCAAACAGCACAGGGAAGGTGATGTTGACCATGTTTTTGATCGCAAAGGCCAAGTTTTACTGGACTTTCTTGAAAAAGGCACCACAGTTAACGCAGCACGATATGGGGAAACATTGAAGGCACTGCGCGTGGCCATCAAATGCAAGCGTCCTGGACTTCTTACAGAAGGACTGCTTCTTCTCCACGACAACGCGCGTCCTCACACCTCGAAAGCAACGGTAGACCTCATCAAAAGTTCAACTGGGAAGCAATGCAGCATCCACCTTACAGCCCTGACTTATCCCCATGCGACTTTCACGTGTTTGGGGATCTCAAGAAACATCTGCAAGGCCGCAGGTTTTAGTCGGAAGATGAAGTGAAGGAAGAGGTTTTGGAATGGTTCCACACGCAACCGAAAGACTTCTTCCATAAAGGAATTCCACGCCTTGTTACACAGTGGGATAAATGCCTTAATGCATTTGGAGAGTAGTTTTAAATTCCTTGTATACACTTTGGATAAAATAAATAATTTTCGTTTTCATTTGTACGACCCTTATACAATGCTATTTATGACTAGAAATACACTGCTTGGCAAATGAATTAGAAACACTGGTTCAATAGGTTGCAGGGACTCTGTTATCCTGAACGACCACTAGGCATCGATTCTACGAGATGCTGCAGTACATTCAGGTAAAGAAGCGATCTACAAGGGACTGCTGTCAATTGATGGAAGAGTCTCTCCAACAAATACCAAACATATTCTACTGGGTTTAGATCAGGGCTCTATGAAGGACAGATGGTGGAAGTCAGTGTCATGCTCAGAGAATCATTCTTGCATGACGGACCAATAGCATATTTTAATAAAAAAAATTTTATCACTCTGCTTCAATTTCAATAATAATAGACAAATGCATTGTTAACCTCACCATATTTCCAGTCACAAATACAATGCAAATAATTATGTATAATAGTAATTACCTGTTTTCTTTGCAACTTAGCAAAAATTTTATTTGTTCCAAAATGTAGGGCCAACATTTATTTCCTTGTTTTAATACAGCAATAAAAGGATGTTGCATAAATCTGAAATGAATAAGTATAAATTTTTTAAAACATGCACAAACAAACTTTTTTCAACAAACAATGCAGGCATATTTACTGTAAATTAGTGATGTGCATTACCAATGAAGCATCGATACTTCCGGTATAGAGTACTTTAATAAAATACTCGAAACCAATATCGAGTACTCAATGAGAAAGTATCAAGTAAGAATGAGTATTTATTTATATGGTAAAATGCATTTCTGAGAGGACGTCGAACCTATACTGGAGCACGTGGAGGCTAACATCACTCATTACAATTAGACCTCATTACTATTACTAGGAGGCTATCATCACGTGTCCGAGTCATTAGCTTTTTTTTTTTATTTCCCGTGCGCCCATAGAGCGAGGCGTGAGCTCGACAGCTCGACCTCGTTAGGAGAAATAAAAACGAACGCTTCGAAAGATACTTCCCTAATCAGTAGGCAGCCACTGGAATAAAAGCGTTAAAATATTCAACAGATTCTGAATTAACGCTGAAAATCGAACATCTTCATTAGGTGACTCATAGGTTTTTTCAGTATTGAGTATCGATATGCAAACTATCGATACTATTGATACTCGAGTACTCGATACCGGAAAGTATCGATACTTTTTGGTATTGGTATCGGTATCGGCACAACACTACTGTAAATCCTCTACTATAATGCGAATTTTTTTGGCCTAAAAAAGCACCTAAATTTGCTGGGTCGTATTATACAAGAGGATAAATATCAGCCCTCCAATGACGACTGCTGCTGGAGGAGGTTTTGTCTGGAGCGGATTTTGTCCTGATGAAATTACCGTATAATATATAAATTAATTATATTGCATATACAGTGTCCAGTTCATTATACAATGAATTAATTTATTTTTCATTTGAATTTCTCGTCGCCAACATTTAATACAAAAATAACTCCTCCCAAAGATCGCTACTTCCAAATAGGCCTACTTCAAAACTGCCTCGAACCAAAGCCTACAAGAAAGCTTATGCAGTGAAAATATTAAATTGAATAAAGATTACTTTTTTTTTTATTAAGAAAATTGATATAAAGTCGATGTGTGAGTGGGAAAGTTTTCCTATCAATGTAAGGCTATAAACTTCCAATAGTTTTAATGGGGCAAATGTCCAAAAATGAATTGAATTTTGGTGACTTTAAACTTTATACAATTTTGAACAAAGACAAGAAAGTTCACTTAAATGCATTTTTACATTCTACATTTTTAAGATCCAGGTTATTTAAAAATAAAGATTTTTTTTTCTGTATATTTTTGCACATTTTATTTCTCGCGAGGAGCAAAAATGGGGATCGCATAATACAAGAGGATAGCATTTTTGCTGGGTTTTTTGGGCCGAAAAAGTGGAGTCGCATTATACAAGGGGTCGCATTATAGTAGAGGATTTACGGTAGATTGGTTTGGTGTGGCTTATTTGGTATTAGAGAGTTTGCGCCGTGCCATTTTTCCTTACACTATGGGCTCTCCTTATACTTATAGCCGTATAAGGCACAAAATTCTGTTATAAGCATAAGGAACGAACCTTACTTATAAAAATAAGGCAGCCAATCAGCGCACATAGCCGTATAGATATAGCCAATCAGCGGAGCTTAACTGCGAGAAGAGAAACTTTGCAAATGGCCGTCGCTGCAGTTACAGAGCTGCCAACCTCAAGGAAGTCACTGGCGGGAGATTCGATTTTCCAAAAGGAGTTATGCAAATCACACTTGATATTAAAATTTGCATAGTATCAAATTATCTACATAGAATTATTATTACAGAAGAATAATATTAATTAAATCTGTAGTGAATTAAAATGTTTAAATAAATTTAACCTATATTTTTATTATATAGTATTTATTTAACATCAGCATAAATAAACTGGGAGACGACCTCATTAAATTCTAATTTTATTAATAGAAGAATTTTAACAGTAATGATATAACTCATATTATTGATTGTGTATTTTTTTTATTCGCAGCGTAGTGTAGAAATAAATTTTTGTGTTCAATGAAAAGACGATCCAGTAAAGACAGTAGCACCCTTGTGACGATCCCAGAAAAGATAGTAGCGCTCTTGTGACGTAATTTCAATATAGCGAATCATGGCAAAGATAAATGGCGGATATTTTTCAACTAAACTTTAAAGTTCTAAAAGAGAATCTTTCAATCAAATTTTTAATTTTACAACTTCAATTAACTTTCGGGATATTTATAAATAATTGACATTTTCGTATCGGGAGGCAGGAAATGGTAAATATATCGTGAGAGTTGGCAGCTCTGCAGTTGTTTCCACAACTCGAAACGAGACAGTAAAAATCATGAATGCTACCAAAGTAACAAGTTTTCGTTTTTCGGAAAAGGAAAAAGTCGCGGCCGTCACAGCCTACTTCCATCTGATATCGCAGGATATTGAAACATCCGAGGATGAGATGTGGCACGAATTATTGAGTGTGTTGCAACGCACGTAACATATAAGATATAGTGTAACGCATGCTTTGCGCAAAAACGCCTAAGAAAGCTGGAAAATGGCATGGTGCAAACTCTCTATTAACGTCCTTTTCAACTGCTATGGCCATTTCAGGATGGCATTATAGGGGTCGAAAAATTTGCCTCGGAAGGGTTCTTTAACATGCAGTGGGCAAACGAGGCATATTTAGACAAACTGTCACAGCTTAATTGGTTTGAGCAGCAACACGGAAAATCGTGGTCAATTCCAAGTCCTTTCACTTAATCATTTATACAATAATAATTATTGCAGTAATGTCTCCAATTTCTTCCAATATTTAATTTTCAAAAATAAGTAATCTTGATTTGCCTTTTATAATTTTAATTTTTTTCCGGAGGATAAATCAGGCTAATTGCTACTTGCCATCATTTATTGTTGAAGTTATAAAATATTCATAAGTCTTTAATTACGGTATTAATAACCGAGACAAAATAGTAACTTTCAACCAAGTTATTGTAAATGCTTAAATTAATTACTTTTTCGAAGGTTGTACTACATCAGAAGAATGCTGAAGTATCATAAGATCTGAAAGCGCCATTACATATCCATTGAGACTTCTGTTAAAAGCACAATAAGAAAAAGAACAAAAATAAATTTTAATAGATACTTTTTAAAGCAACAATAACAGAAATGTAATTAATTTATATTTCTATTTGGAATAAAAAATAAAAAAAAAAATCAGTCATTATATCCAATACTTCTCTTTATCTGGTCCTTATGCTTCATATCACTGTCAATATGTATTTATTTGATTGGAAACTGTCAGATTTGAAGACATTCTTAATTTTCTCGT
>JAHWFO010027297.1:0-11776 GCA_023313115.1 Rhysida immarginata
GCGTACCATTACAAATCCTCACAGAACAACTAATGATTTTTCTTTAAAAATTAATTAATTAAAGCCAAATAAGGTCAAGTATATAAAAATACTTTAATAGTTCAAAAGATTAAATTTGTGAAATGTTGTATAGTGGATTTATAATCCAAACATCATTCAGATTAGACATTGCGTTGTGTATTTTTTTTAGAAGAATTTCTTTAAGTCAAAATTAATTAACTTAGGCTGTATAGAATTGAATAGAGTGTGATTGCAATTGGAAAAACAATGGCGAAAGACAAGGTAAAATTTGAAGAATTCTCTTTTAAATATTCTTAGAAAGATATTTTCTTTTAAAATAAAACAGTACAAAAAATTAAATTCCCAAATGAGAGTAATTAATCTGACCCCCCAAAAATTATTCAAGGAAAATCAGAAAACATACGATAATGTTGTATGTATAAAAAGAGGGCTATGAAAAAAAATCTGTGTGGCCAACACAAATAGAACCCTAGAATGAAATGTTTAATGTTCAGTTAAACTGAACAAGCTTAAGTGAAGTTACCCTAAAATTAACAAAGTTGTTAACAAAGACAATTTGTGGATTGATTCAGTCACAACATAGAAATAGGAGATTGTATATGTAATTCCTTTTTCCAATTTCATATCATGACAATATGAAAATTGAAAAGGTAAATAAAAAAAATATTTAAACAAATGATTTTCACTACTCCATCTCAACCTATATAATGGATGCAGGAGAATGGGACAAACAAAAGTTAATAATTATATCCCCCCTTAAAAGTTGATAAAGGCAAATTTCAAATTACATTAGGGCCAAGACTGAAGACAGAAAATAAACTGAAAATTACAATTTGACTAATTTAGAGGTCAAGTGTCCAGATTAAATTAACTTAATGTCCCAAATAGCATGACAAGCTCATAACAGGGTGAAGGTTTTACATGGTGAGAGGTAGATGAGAATGACTTCCGGAGAAGAGATTGTCTGGGAAACCAGAACAACCTGTATCACAGTTTATAGGGCAATGTCCATCTCAGCAGAACTGGACGATAAGGATGAATATGAAAAGTAGCTTACATATCCTGATATTGAAGAATGGCAGTTATTACAAAGACATCTTGGATGAAGTTCAAAGAGGCCTCAAACTATGGATTACACACTGAAGTGGCTTGTAGAAGATGGAGCAAACCATTCTTCATCATATCTCGTTAGTATTAAGGATCTCTGGGATAACTGACGCATGTAAGTTGTGAAACAGTGGCGTCCTCTGGTTATTCCCGTGAAAAATAAGGTGAAGCGTGCCCTGCACCAAATTGTTCTAATTCTAGGGCAAAAAAAACGCATTTTGTCTTTTTTTCGACTTCCTAGAGATCCGGAAAGGTAACACACTTCATCAAACATGCATAATTTGCTCTTAATTCCATTATTTTAGAGAAATGGCGAGTAGCCATGCAAATATTAATTCGCGTATTGTGTTCGTTTACATTGGGAGATTTAATTTTACATATACATGCAAATAAATAGCATTTTTATATATATTATCATATTATTATATTTTTATCTTATTTATTTAATAGCTCTTATTATTAAGACTGTGGCTACGTTCACGGCTACTGTGAATGCGTAACAGTTCACGACAGTAAGGAGAAGTGACGTCTCAGTTGTTTCCGGGATTTGGAAAGAGGAAAAAAAACGGAAAAATTGTTTGTAGGGGGGGGGGGGAGATGTAAACCTTTATAACTCAAAACTTTGGCAAACAAATTATTAAAAAAAAAATCTTAATGTGAGGAGTCCGTATTTGTCGAATTTTATTTTTTTCTCTTTAAAAATAACTAATTAAATACAACAGTGACTAAATATGGGCTACAACCATATCTTCATTTTTAGAAAAAAATATCTCAAAACATGGTTAGCCAATTGTCATAAAAATACGTCAAGGCAAACATGGTTAGCCAATTGTCATAACAATACGTCAAGGCACAGTATAAGGTACTCTCAAACATTAATTTGGTTCTGCCTTTTGCCGTTTCGAAGGAGTTAGTTGCACAAAATTGGTCACATACGCATACATGGAATTTTTTTTTAAATTTCATTAATTTCAACAAATTTTCTGGAAATTCTCTTAAATTATAACAAATTTTACTTTGCAACAAATCTAACAACACACCTAGTCAAACTTTCGTTGGCAGATAGACTGGCCCCAGCAGTCATATTCTCATATAGTAGGCAGAGCAACGATCCCACCGTCACTGTTAACAACAAACGAAAATAATAAAGATGTTTTAATGTTTGTTAAAACCTTAGATGGAGACAATGAAGGTTCCACTAGAATATAAAGGAGATGGAATGACCGTAACAGGGAAGATGGAACCTAACCATGATGGACTACTGCTGGACGCTTCACAGGGATCTGTCACAGCTGACTTATAAGAGAAAAAGCTGTCGAAGAAGGTTTAACGGAATGAAGAAACGGTATTAAAAGGACTTGATGGAGAAAAACAGAGGTTATTTTTGGATTCAATAATTTTCCAAAAATTTCAAAACTCAGCCATGTGTTATTATTGCCACAAGTCCTATTCTAAACGACTTTGAATAGACTCGAAAGATAATTTTTAAACTTTTCTAAATGGTCATTTTAATGAAAAAAATTATGTTAATTTTTTGTAGAATATATTTCCTTGATAAATCGATTATTTTTTGATAACTTTTTTTTAATGTTTTTTATTTATAAATCGGACAAAGAGTAGATAAAAGTTGAGAAGGAGAAAATATAATAAAAGTGTGATAGCGAAATATGATTATTTGGATCAATAAAAAAGCAGCGTTACCCTTTGGCCTTGGTTTTGGGTGTGTAGAAAAAATCAATTTTACAAAAAACATATTCGATTGAACCAACCAAAAAATGTTTGCTGAAATTTTTTTTTCTAACTGTTGTACATCATTCATAACAACGACGTAACCACTTCAAATGGAAGAACCTTCGTACTCGGAAATCCTCCTCTCCATTCAGTTTTAATAAAAGATAAGTAATCGACGTAATAAATTTCTTTTTGGTAGTCATCCGAGTAAGTTGTGTATCATCAATCACTCTCACTTTTGATTTTTTTTTAATTTTATTTATAAGCTGCTGTATTGAGATTTTAGTAAAATGGCAGAGTTTGTTATGGATTCATACTCTAAAGAATTCTATCAGAATCACTTTGATGGGCGAGCATTCGCCGCGGCTCTCATCGGTCCACAACAGTATGCGTTCCGTACAACATTAGAAGATTGTTTGCACAAAGCATTTGTTGAGGGTAGGTTGTAATGAATTGTTCATATTCACACTTAGAAAATAGCGATAAACTTTATTTCTTCTTGACATCATAGCAATGTGAAAATGGCCAATTCTTGCCAGATAATGAATGACAGGAAGGGTAATGATGAAAAAATAATTTAAAAATAATAAAAAAAATCTAAAATCTAAAAAAAAATGTAATAAAAAAATCTAAACAGTGCTGCAATGTATCATCAAGGAAATTACCTGCATCATGGAATGTCTTGGAGAAACAGTTTAGATTAAATATCTCTTAGGTTGGAAATTTTATTTTCCCAAGATAGCTTTCTTTAAATAACTTAACTTTTGGATTAAATTAATAAAAAGTGGTTCATTATTACAAAGTTTAGTAGCTTTAAAATAAATTTGTTTGATCAAAAGTTCAGTAAAACATTAAGTCAGTATAATAAGTATATGAAATGAAAAAGTATAAACGACGTATTTCTGCAACACTCTTGCCGTCATTCAGCCTTGTCTCACGTAAAGTAGACAAATAGCTAACGTCTAAAATACAAATCTGAACTAGTACTTCAATGGAAGAAATGTACACAAAAGGTTATTTATTTATTTATTTATTTATTTATTTATTTATTTATTTATTGCAAGCAATAGCCTCTGCTACTACTCTTGGGTTAGAAATGCCCAATGACAGCTTACAGGAAAACAAATACAAGAAAAAAAAATTGAAATATCAAAACAAATATTGAAACTAAAAAATTTTTTACATTAAAAGCATCAGGATTAACGAAAAGAGTTTAAATTCATTATAATTTAAAAAGTTAATATCAAAGTTCGAAATTGGTCAAAATTGGCTCAGTGCTACGTGTTCTAACGTCATTATGGAACCTTGTAAATTTTCATTGCTAAGATATGCCGTGCAGCTTTTATCCATAGGTAATTGTTATCGAGAGCAAATTGCTGTTAGGTTTATGTCTCGCTGTTAAAACACGAATGTGCCCTTTTTCTTCGCCTTGGCGGTAAAATCTTTTTTGTTTTTTTTTCCCGCAAATTATCAAAAGTAGATGATAAAAAATATTTTGGAATCCTTATAAAAACTTCGTAGAATATTTTATTTTTCATAAAATATTCAAAATTTTTGGAAATATTATGTTTCAAATAGTTTTTACGGTGACTAGTTTAGCCTTTCGATACTTAGCTTATTTTCCCTAAGAAATTCTCTTTTTGTAATAATTTACCATTTTTTATTGTTTTATAGTTACAGTTTTTATATACAATTTGTGAACTGTTTTATCAAGTCTAAACTTTCTGTAGAAAAAATTAAATATTTAAGGAAAGAAAATCGCTCAAAAATTGAATAACATGATAAGAAACAATTCGATACTTTAAAAAGTGTCAAAAGGTTCATTGGTTTCATTTTAATCTGATGACCAGAAACTGATTGCGGACCCATGACCTCAGGTTCACCTCAAATGACTAAGGGGTTCTATCTAAAACGAAAGAGTCTGTTTTATTAATGTTAAAGTAGAGAAACTCTTATCGGTAATTTTTAAACAAAATTTTGCTTTTAAAGTCTAAAATCAACGTTTGGAAATATTATGAAAAGAGTTATATATATATTTTATCTGAATTTAATCTTAGCTGTGGTGCATATTCGATAGATAAATAATATAAAAGGGTCACTGATTCAAAAGAATTTTTATAATGAATTCGATACGCATTTCGGTTGTAAAACAATCATCAGTCGAATACAATGATCGGATAATCGAATAGTGGAGCGTACTAATCCGAAACATATTATTGCCAAAAAATGTGGAAAAATAGAACATTGTATAATAAAAGAAATAACGAAATCACTAGTGCTATAAAATTATTAATGACCGCGTTCGCATTTCGACGACCAGATCGTCTTCTTCAGTGAAAACTAAATGAAGAATCAAGGGTATTATAAGGGTCGTACAAATGAAAATGAAAATTATTTATTTTATCTGAAGTGTATAGATCGAATTTAAAAATATTCTCCACTGTGTGACGTTAAGGCATTTATCCCATTGTGTTACAAAGCGCTTAATTCCTTTATGGAAGAAGTCTTTCGGTTGTGTGTGGAACCATACCAAAACCTCTTCCTTCACTTCATCGTCCGATTGGAACCTGCGGCCTTTTAGATGCTTCTTGAGATCCCCAAACAAGTGAAAGTCACATGGGGATAAGTCAGGGCTGTAAGGTGGATGCTGCATTGCTTCCCAGTTGAACTTTTTGATGAGGTCTACCGTTGTTTTCGAGGTGTGAGGACGCGCGTTGTCGTGGAGAAGAAGCATTCCTTCTGTAAGAAGTCCAGGATGCAGGGTTGTTGGTTTTAAAACAAATGTTTTAAAACCAAAAAAAAGATTTAAAACAATTGTTTTGAATAAAAGAAACTGATTCAAAACATGTTTCAAAACAAAAAAGTTTCGGAAATAAAAACCCAATAACAAAACTTGTGAAATTAAAAAAAAAAATGTTTCTGGAATGATATATTCTGTCTACAAAGAAAAAAAAAGGCCGGAATGAATTTTGGTTTTTGAAATCAAACACTACTGACAAAAAATTACCGATGCTTAAAGTTACTTAAACATTACCACACAAAGTTTTCATTATTTTTTTTATTGATATTAAATTATTATTTTTATTATTATTTTATTATTATTATTATATTATTATTTTTAGTATTTTATATGTTAGAAATTCAGCTTTTCCCCAGGGCTGATTTTCCCCATCTTTTCTGTTTGTGTGAAATATAAACAATACGGTTTCCTCACTTGAGAGCATAATTTATATGTGGATGGCAAAACTTAAAATGTGAACTTTAAGTTGCCATTGCCAAAACAGAAAGACCATCAGAAGTTATAAAACCAACTCAAAGGAAATAAAACTCCTAAGGAAGAATTGTTGCCACAGTATATGCCATGTCCAAGTAAAATGTTTAAACTTTATTGTGTAAAAATATCTTAAAGCTTTGACAACTTTAAACACTGGAACTGAAAATATGATCCAACATTTGTTTGCAGTTTTATTGTTTTGACGAGTAAGAAAATTTTTTTTATTATTATTTTACACTGAGATTTGTATGTTGAGACTTAAACACTAACTTTATTTTATTTAATAAAATTATTTTATAAATTTTTTATATTATTATTTGAAAAATCAACATTTTAAAAATTATTATTTCATAAATTATTACTTTATTAATCAAAATATAATTTAAAAAATTATAGTTTTTATTCATATCAGCAAATAAAATGATTTGAATCTAATGCATCATATTCATGCAACATGTCTAAAAGCATTAAATATTTCTTCAACAAGAAGTTAATCCTCCCGAGAATGGTATAGGAAAGTAGCGGAAGCCCTGAGATCATCTATTTTTTATACCCTTTTATATCACTTTTACGCCCCCCCCCCCCGCGCGCCGGTTGTTAATTGGAAAAATGGGGTTTTCGAACCTAGTATTTAAAAAGTGTAAAAGAGCTCTGTCTTCTTTCGTTTCTCATCATTTCCGATCGAATGATATATGACATGCCATATGTTGCCATAGATGTAAACACCAAATAACTGCCACCCCAACAGACCCCTTGGCATAATTTGGCCTAAACTTTATAGTAATGTTGATCTTGCATACAGAATTTCACTCCTTTATACGCAAAAATACGCGTAGACCTTTTGGTCCCCTCAAATTTCCGCCCCCGAAACTCCGACCCCAGTGGGCCAATCAAAACCGAACTACAAAAAAAAATAATAGTGAAGATGCACATGCCCACAGTAGGCAAAATTCCGAATTTGAAACAGTTTAAATTAAAAGTGTTTAAAACAATTGTTTTAAAACAAAAAGTTTGATTTAAAACAAAAAAAAACAAACGTTTTTTTTTCTTTTTTTTTTCCCTCCAAAAACCTTTTTTTTCAACCCTGACAGGATGCTTCCATTTGATGGCCGCGCGCAGTACCTTCAATGTTTCCCCATATCGTGCTGCATTAACTGTGGTGCCTTTTTCAAGAAAGTCCATTAAAATCGGGCCTTTGGAATCAAAAAACACGGTCAACATCACCTTCCCAATGACGTTTGCGATTGCTTTTGATTTTTTCGGGAGTTTTGTTGTTAGGACGAAGCGATCACTCGCAGAGCTTCGAAGCACGAGCTATCGTTCTTTCTGACGTGATGCAACACTTGCAACCTATAGTTCAATTTGCACGTGGGGTTTCGCAATTGTTGAAAACAAAAACTTACGATCCTACATGTCGTCTTTTTTTCCCACACAAATTTTCGTTTTCATTTGTACGACCCATATATTTACTGTAATGATCAAAAAACAAGTCAGGCAACCGAAATGCCCAGGACCGATAGGATTTTAAAGAAATCGAGAAAGAAAAGGAAAGCATTTGATTTTTTAAAGAAGCCTTTCATTGCTATGAATTAGATGAGGTTGCTAAGGAAGCCTCTGGTTGCTAAGCAAGGCGTACTTCTAAGGAAAACGTATAGTTCAGACAGAGTAAAACTATCTGAAAAGTTAAATGGAGAAAGTAGCATTTCTATATAGATTAGAGCATATGCGAATTTTTTGATTTGTTAGCATTCTTATTTAATAAACTTTCTTCAAAAACTATTGCCAACGCTTTTCTATCTAAGCATGCATCATTGAAGGGATGAGTAGCTACTAGCTATTATTAAAATGTGCCTAACACAAACTAACTATTGATAATATAAGGTGTAATTAGTTACATGCCATATCTTAGCAGTGAAAGTTTCCAATAGTTTCATAATGGTATCATTAAAACACGAATCATGGAACCAATTTCAATTATCACTAATTTTACGTTATATTCATTCATGACACGTCATTACAAGTTCTTTGAAATATTACATGCCATAGTTTAGCATTGAAAGTTCCAATGAACCATAATGGGCCCACTAAACCAGGTTCCTTGGAACCAATTTCGACTATCATTAATTTTACGTTATATTCATTCATGACACCTCATTTCAAGTTGTTTGATATATTTTACATGCTATATTTTATCATTGAAAGTACCAGTGCACCATAATGGGTCCATGAAAAGCAGATACCTTTGAACCGATTTCGACTATCATTAATTTTACGTTATGATCATTCATGACACATCATTCCAAGTCGTTTGATATATTACATGCCATATTTTAGCATTGAACGTTGCAATGAACCATAATGGACCAATGAAAAGCAGGTACCTTTGAACCAATTTCGACTACCATTCATTTTACGTGATATTCAAGCATGACACATCATTCCAAGTTTTTTGATATATTACATGCCAAATCTGAGCTTTGAAAGTTTCCCCTCAACCATACTGGTTCCATGAAACCACATACCATTGAACCTATAAGAAACTTTTCGGGAGTTGGAACAAATTGTTACAACCACCAGAAAAATTGAAAAGGGAAAGAAATGTGGATAAAAGTAATGGAATAAAATAAATAAAAGACTCTTTGACCACAACAAAATTACAAAAGGAAAAATACGACCTTATCCTGTAAGCGCTTTTCGAGGGCGAAGCTCTCATCATTCAGCAGATAAAGATCTGTCATCTTTAATCAACCACAATCCTACTTTACCCAGACTGTACGCCCTGCCAAAACTTCACAAACCGGGTGAGAAAATGAGACCCATAGTCTCCAACATTGGTTCACCTTTATACCCGCTTTCTAAATTTCTTGCAAACTTCCTCAAGACCCTTAGGGTTTCAGAATTTGATAGTTCCATTAAGAACAGCGTGGAACTAACTAATAAACTTAACAATAGGATGGTTAGGCCCGGGGAAATTCTGGTGTCTTTTGATGTGGTTTCGCTCTTTACTAGCGTCCCCATCCCCGAGACTCTTGAATTTCTAAAAGAGATTTTGATCAAAAATAATATTCCAGAAATTAAGAGGAAGGAATATCTTAGTTTAATCGAATTGTGTGTAAACAATAATATTTTTTTGTATAAAGAAAGATTTTACAAAATGAATAATGGGACTCCTATGGGGTCCTGTCTTAGCCCAATTCTTGCGGACATTTTCTTAAAGTCCTTCGAAAGCATCCTCAAGAATGTCTGGTATCGTTACGTGGATGACGTTTTTGCCATATTCGATACCAGGGCTTGCAGTATTGATAAGTTTGTTGAGTATATTAATAATTTCTTCCCCACTGTTCAATTCACCTACGAAATTGATGGTAAGCTACCGTTTCTGGATACTTTGGTTTTGCGGAATCAAGGTTTTCTATCCTTCGACGTTTACCGAAAACCTTCGAACAAATTGAATTTTATCCCGTCTGACTACAGCCACCCATGGAGTCAGAAGATTTCCGCGTTTACGTCAATGATAGACCGCGCCTTAAATCTTCCTTTAAGTAATACTGCCTTCAAGAAAGAAATCTCCATAATTAAGAAAATTGCCACGGGGAATGGCTATGATCCCATTACTGTGACAAACCTTCTTAAGAAAAGAAAATTTATTAAATTTATCAGGGACATTACTACATTTCCAAAAACTAAAGATAATCATATGACTATCTCCATATCATATAATCGACAGCTTGTCAAAGGTCTCAAGACACTTTTCAAACCTTTGTTTCAGCAACCCAAATCAAGCAAGGTTTTTATTGGGCAACCCCAAAAGCAAGGTTCCCCCTCTCCAAAAGTCAGGGATTTATGAAGTCAAATGCCCTCAATGCCCGAAGGTTTATCAAGGACAGACTTCTCGCAGCATTTTGACCCGGTTTAAAGAGCATCTGAACCATAGGAAGTTCGGCAGAAGCCATCTCTCTGCCGTCGCCAAGCACTCACTGGACACAGGACACGGCATTTCCTTCGAACATGTTAACCTTTTAAAATCAATAAATAAGAACAGATTCCTGGATGCCTTTGAGAGTATGGCGATTCAATCCACCAACAGCAATAAGTTACTTAATTCGGATAAAGGGCCAATCAGCAACTCTCAGCTGATTCAATGGTGGGTCAACCTAACCAATCATTGAATCTTTTGTTGAAGTGCGTCTGTTCCGTTGTTTATCATTGGCCGTTTTTCTCTATAAATATCCGCTCTGTTTATGTTATAATTTTTTTTTTTTTTTCTGACAATCGTCAATCTTACTTTCTTTTTTGTATAATATGGAAGACCGCTTGGGTTGGTTAGGCTTCTTGACTACCTCAGTGTATTTCCTTTGGAGTTTATTCTGGTTAGATGAGCTTTGTGAAAGCGCTGCTTTCGTCCCATCCTAACGAATGTACACTTCACTGTTCGATTGTCGATTGTTATATTCACACCTACTACTGCGACCACTCCCCTAGTAGTGACGTTTTGGACATATCGCTCTTGAAGGGTTTCTTCAAACCGTACAATGTCTTCACGATTGATGACCTTTCTTCTGACCACAAGCCTGTGGCGTTGAACTTTGACAATGTTGACATAAATTTCCGAGAGGAACTTGAACATCATCAAGACTGGAAGCTCTACAAAGATATTCTTAAGGACTATGGCTACCATCCCGACGTTGCTTACTGTACAGAGGACATCGATCAACTTGTTGATGACATCACCAGATGTATTAACAGTGCCATAGAAGCTAGTAAGTATCCATCAGAGAATAAACCTTCTCATCGAATCCAACTCTCTCCTGGAATCCAACGCCTAATTGCTGAAAGAAACAGGACCCGTAGACTTTGGCAACGCTATCGTGAACCTTGACTCAAAACCAAGTACAGCAGGTCAGTGCGACGAGTTCAAGAGGAGATAAAAGAGCTTCGCGACGCTAGATGGAATGAAAAACTCAAAAGCTTGTCGGCTCGCGACAATTCCATTTGGAGTATGGTTAGAGCGTTACAGAAGAAGAAGAATGTTATGCTTCCTCCACTCCGTACACCACAAGGTAACTATGTGCAAACTGATCAGGACAAGGCCCAAGTCATTGCAGATTCACTGGAAATGCAGTTTGTTACTCCTACCAACGATAAGCCCGAGAGCCAAATCATGTCTCAGCGTGTGGAAGAAGGTATTTTCAACTTTGATGAAGTCCCGCAGCATTTTACGAAGTACAACATCGAGGCTGGAGAGATCGCCGACATCATAAGTAAACTGAAAAAGAAGAAGGCTCCAGGAAAAGACAAGGTCAGTAATAACGCCCTTATGAATTTCCCAAAGAACTTTATTGAATTTCTCACCAATATCATTAGCGACTGCTGGAAATTTTCTTACTTCCCTGTGGCTTGGAAGAAATCTATTGTGTTGAGTATCCCAAAGCAGGGGCAAAATCCTGCAATTCCCGCGAGCTACCGACCTATTAGCTTGCTACCCTCGATGTCCAAGGTGTTGGAGAGAACGATCCTTGTCAGATTCCAAGATCACTGTCTAGCAAATGACCTTTTACGGGAAGAGCAGTTTGGCTTTCGTGCTGCCCACTCTTGTCCGATGCAGATATGGAGGCTCGTTGAAGACCTGAGCACCCCCCTGAA
>JAHWFO010027297.1:13061-26110 GCA_023313115.1 Rhysida immarginata
AATTTGGCCTAAACTTTATAGAAATGTTGATCTTGCATACAGAATTTCACTCCTTTATACGCAAAAATACGCGTAGACCTTTTGGTCCCCTCAAATTTCCGCCCCCGAAACTCCGACCCCAGTGGGCCAATCAAAACCGAACTACAAAAAAAAATAATAGTGAAGATGCACATGCCCACAGTATGCCAAATTCCGAATTTGAAACAGTTTAAATTAAAAGTGTTTAAAACAATTGTTTTAAAACAAAAAGTTTGATTTAAAACAAAAAAAAACAAACGTTTTTTTTTCTTTTTTTTTCCCCCAAAAAACTTTTTTTTTAACCCTGACAGGATGCTTCCATTTGATGGCCGCGCGCAGTACCTTCAATGTTTCCCCATATCGTGCTGCATTAACTGTGGTGCCTTTTTCAAGAAAGTCCATTAAAATCGGGCCTTTGGAATCAAAAAACACGGTCAACATCACCTTCCCAATGACGTTTGCGATTGCTTTTGATTTTTTCGGGAGTTTTGTTGTTAAGACGAAGCGATCACTCGCAGAGCTTCGAAGCGCGAGCTATCGTTCTTTCTGACGTGATGCAACACTTGCATCCTATAGCTCAATTTGCACGTGGGGTTTCGCAATTGTTGAAAACAAAAACTTACGATCCTACATGTCGTCTTTTTTTCCCACACAAATTTTCGTTTTCATTTGTACGACCCATATATTTACTGTAATGATCAAAAAACAAGTCAGGCAACCGAAATGCCCAGGACCGATAGGATTTTAAAGAAATCGAGAAAGAAAAGGAAAGCATTTGATTTTTTAAAGAAGCCTTTCATTGCTATGAATTAGATGAGGTTGCTAAGGAAGCCTCTGGTTGCTAAGCAAGGCGTACTTCTAAGGAAAACGTATAGTTCAGACAGAGTAAAACTATCTGAAAAGTTAAATGGAGAAAGTAGCATTTCTATATAGATTAGAGCATATGCGAATTTTTTGATTTGTTAGCATTCTTATTTAATAAACTTTCTTCAAAAACTATTGCCAACGCTTTTCTATCTAAGCATGCATCATTGAAGGGATGAGTAGCTACTAGCTATTATTAAAATGTGCCTAACACAAACTAACTATTGATAATATAAGGTGTAATTAGTTACATGCCATATCTTAGCAGTGAAAGTTTCCAATAGTTTCATAATGGTATCATTAAAACACGAATCATGGAACCAATTTCAATTATCACTAATTTTACGTTATATTCATTCATGACACGTCATTACAAGTTCTTTGAAATATTACATGCCATAGTTTAGCATTGAAAGTTCCAATGAACCATAATGGGCCCACTAAACCAGGTTCCTTGGAACCAATTTCGACTATCATTAATTTTACGTTATATTCATTCATGACACCTCATTTCAAGTTGTTTGATATATTTTACATGCTATATTTTATCATTGAAAGTACCAGTGCACCATAATGGGTCCATGAAAAGCAGATACCTTTGAACCGATTTCGACTATCATTAATTTTACGTTATGATCATTCATGACACATCATTCCAAGTCGTTTGATATATTACATGCCATATTTTAGCATTGAACGTTGCAATGAACCATAATGGACCAATGAAAAGCAGGTACCTTTGAACCAATTTCGACTACCATTCATTTTACGTGATATTCAAGCATGACACATCATTCCAAGTTTTTTGATATATTACATGCCAAATCTGAGCTTTGAAAGTTTCCCCTCAACCATACTGGTTCCATGAAACCACATACCATTGAACCTATAAGAAACTTTTCGGGAGTTGGAACAAATTGTTACAACCACCAGAAAAATTGAAAAGGGAAAGAAATGTGGATAAAAGTAATGGAATAAAATAAATAAAAGACTCTTTGACCACAACAAAATTACAAAAGGAAAAATACGACCTTATCCTGTAAGCGCTTTTCGAGGGCGAAGCTCTCATCATTCAGCAGATAAAGATCTGTCATCTTTAATCAACCACAATCCTACTTTACCCAGACTGTACGCCCTGCCAAAACTTCACAAACCGGGTGAGAAAATGAGACCCATAGTCTCCAACATTGGTTCACCTTTATACCCGCTTTCTAAATTTCTTGCAAACTTCCTCAAGACCCTTAGGGTTTCAGAATTTGATAGTTCCATTAAGAACAGCGTGGAACTAACTAATAAACTTAACAATAGGATGGTTAGGCCCGGGGAAATTCTGGTGTCTTTTGATGTGGTTTCGCTCTTTACTAGCGTCCCCATCCCCGAGACTCTTGAATTTCTAAAAGAGATTTTGATCAAAAATAATATTCCAGAAATTAAGAGGAAGGAATATCTTAGTTTAATCGAATTGTGTGTAAACAATAATATTTTTTTGTATAAAGAAAGATTTTACAAAATGAATAATGGGACTCCTATGGGGTCCTGTCTTAGCCCAATTCTTGCGGACATTTTCTTAAAGTCCTTCGAAAGCATCCTCAAGAATTCGGGCCATTACGTTCCCGATGTCTGGTATCGTTACGTGGATGACGTTTTTGCCATATTCGATACCAGGGCTTGCAGTATTGATAAGTTTGTTGAGTATATTAATAATTTCTTCCCCACTGTTCAATTCACCTACGAAATTGAAGTTGATGGTAAGCTACCGTTTCTGGATACTTTGGTTTTGCGGAATCAAGGTTTTCTATTTTTCGACGTTTACCGAAAACCTTCGAACAAATTGAATTTTATCCCGACTGACTCCAGCCACCCATGGAGTCAGAAGATTTCCGCGTTTACGTCAATGATAGACCGCGCCTTAAATCTTCCCTTAAGTAATACTGCCTTCAAGAAAGAAATCTCCGTAATTAAGAAAATTGCCACGGGGATGATCCCATTACTGTGACAAACCTTCTTAAGAAAAGAAAATTTATTAAATTTATCAGGGACATTACTACATTTCCAAAAACTAAAGATAATCATATGACTATCTCCATATCATATAATCGACAGCTTGTCAAAGGTCTCAAGACACTTTTCAAAGCTCATAATATTTCCCTTTGTTTCAGCAACCCAAATCAAGCAAGGTTTTTATTGGGCAACCCCAAAAGCAAGGTTCCCCCTCTCCAAAAGTCAGGGATTTATGAAGTCAAATGCCCTCAATGCCCGAAGGTTTATCAAGGACAGACTTCTCGCAGCATTTTGACCCGGTTTAAAGAGCATCTGAACCATAGGAAGTTCGGCAGAAGCCATCTCTCTGCCGTCACCAAGCACTCACTGGACACAGGACACGGCATTTCCTTCGAACATGTTAACCTTTTAAAATCAATAAATAAGAACCGATTCCTGGATGCCTTTGAGAGTATGGCGATTCAATCCACCAACAGCAATAAGTTACTTAATTCGGATAAAGGGCCAATCAGCGACTCTCAGCTGATTCAATAGTGGGTCAACCTAACTAATCATTGAATCTTTTGTTGAAGTGCGTCTGTTCCGTTGTTTATCATTGGCCGTTTTTCTCTATAAATACCCGCTTTGTTTATGTTTTTGTTTTTTTTTTTTTTTTTTTTTTTCGTTTGTTTTTTGTTTCTGACAATCGTCAATCTTATTTTCTTTTTTGTATAATATGGAAGACCGCTTGGGTTGGTTAGGCTTCTTGACTACCTCAGTGTATTTCCTTTGGAGATTATTCTGGTTAGATGAGCTTTGTGAAAGCGCTGCTTTCGTCCCATCCTAACGAATGTACACTTCACTGTTCGATTGTCGATTGTCGATTGTTATATTCAGTATCTTCGGGTTTTTCTCCTGGTTACTCCCTGTTTTTACCTGCTGAATGAAGAGAGCTTCGCCCTCGAAAAGCGCTTACAGGATAAGGTCGTATTTTTCCTTTTGTAATTTTGTTGTGGTCAAAGAGTCTTTTATTTATTTTATTCCATTGAACCTATGTCGACTATCATTAATTTTACGTTAATATTCAATCATGACATGTTATTTCAAGCTGTTTGATATAATACATGCCATATCTCAGCACTGAAAGTTTCCAGTGGAGCATAATTGTACCACTAAACCACATACCCTTGAACCAGTTCTGATATACTGACCATCAAGGAAGACGATCCCGTGTCTTCACTTAATTCACAAGACTTTTCTCTGCTTTAGCTATAGAATCTTAAAGGGAGAACAGAATTTTGTAATGCACAGGCCATTTATGCTGTCCGCGCGTCACGAGAAGACCGCTGCGTTGCTTAATGTGCTCGTATTGTGTCGCTGGTAGTTGCAGATCAGTCTGTAATTATGAAGGGAGGAAAAGCGCTAAAATCAAGTAGCGCAATAATGAGTTCTAGCCGTGTTTCCAAACAAATGACAACGTTTGCATTGAAAGGTAGATATCTGAGAAATATGAAAAAATAAGAGAAGAAAATAGTCCTATTGTTTACATCGATTAAACATAGATCGACTCAAATTGGCTGTTTGTCTTCCAAGAAAGTCGTCCTCAACAACAGCTCCACGCACCTGATGACTCGACCTCAAGTCCAGCTTACAAATTAATCCTAGAAGAGATCAGAGAACTGGCATTTGTACGACTGGGACCCAAAAAAAAACAAAAAGCGGATTACAAGGAGGTAATTACAAGAAAATTCGAAGCATTACAAAATTTGCTTGACCAGATGGCTACAGGAAGTGAGACTAAGAAAACTTCAAAGACAAGTAACTCCACCTGTTGCCAACATACGCAAACTTTACTGCAAGTGAACTGCTCGCAAGATCGAGACCAGTTAAGTGCTTCTGCGGAGTCAAGAGAGAGACTAACCTGTGATTACGAGAAAATAATTAAAGAAACTTATGCTATATCAGAAGCAGTAATCAACTCGAACTTTATCGACCAAGATGTCATTGGTGCTGCAATTATCAACGGTGTTTTGGACTCATTACAAGCAACGGTAGCTAAATTAATTCGTGATTTGACAAATAAGATAACAGAAACTATCATTGCCACTGAACTTACCTTGAAAAATTTATTAACTAACCGCACTGAATGCTGCTCAAATAAGAATGACCCTGATCAAAAGTCAGAGCTGACTACTAAAATACAGAAACATAATTTGCAAGTATTGGAAAATAATTATCAGGATGTTCAACCTGAAGTAAATCAATCAAATGATATTGGCAATAATCCTAGTGATAGTGGTATAAATGAATTAACTACTGGAGGACCTTCTACTCAAAATATAAGTGCATCTAATAAGGACATGTATACTTTGCAAACAAAGGAATTACCAAGCTTACCTCATAAAATCAGTACTGACATAGCAGAGAGTGTAGAGCCAAAGGATAAACAGGATATTAGTAACCTTGATAACTGGGATCTGCTGATTACTCCGGCATCCACGGTCAGACTATGTATTGGGAATATAGATAAATCAATTACCCCACCACACTGGCAGAGAACATAACTAAACTAGGTCTCAGAGTATTGGAATGCGGACGATGGATCACGAAGGAGGGAGTTCCGTCACATTACTTCTTCCTGCGGCTCAGCCAGCAAGTCGATCAGCTGCCTTGGAAACACCATAAATGGCCCAAAGGTCTATCAGTTAGACCATTCCGGGGCAAAAGCCCTACTTTGATAGAAGATGCGTACCGAAATCAGTCACATGCGAGGCCTCCCCAACTCTCCTAAAGACCAAAGATTGAAGTGTCGTGGCAAAAACTCACAAACTGAACATATTTGTTTGGGCTATGCCATGTTCGTTTACTTTCAAACAAATTAAACGACCTGGATATATGGCTTCATAAGTTCGATATCCATATTTGTGCGCTTGTTGAGACATGGCTGACTTCAGATTACGATTCCAAGGACTTATGCCCAGATACCTTTACCATCTTGAGAATGGACAGACCATCAAGAGGTGGAGGCGTTGCTGTTTTAATTAAAGAAAATATCCAAGCTTATGTTATTTCGGGAGATTCAAAACATGGTTTGGATTACCTCCTGATTGAATACAAATTTTTTAGTATCAGGTTTAGAATCTTGACAATCTACCGACCCCAATATATTCCAGTACATCAAGTTACGGATCTTATTCATTCTCTAAACCTGAATGTAGATCATATCGTCATTGGAGACTTTAATATTAACTTCGCAAAGAATCTTTCTGAGCGCAATGACATATTAGAAGCTTGTTCCCTATTACAACTTTCTCCGACTGTATATGAACCATCACGCTTAACCAATAAAACATCTACGATCATCGACCAAATTTTTGTTCCCGTCCACTGGTTGCCTGTCAGTATAGAACTAACGACTATGCCAAAATGTGATCATCAAACCATCATTATGAAACTAAAACAGCCCGATTTAGCAAATTACATCAACCCAGGCCCGCGTAATAAACAATCGCCTCACGAGGGATATAGATTTAATTTTAACAGGGTTGATTGATCCATCTTTAGACAAGCAATTCGGGAGTATGCCTGGACTGCATATTTACAGGCAAACAATGTAGACACAAAACTATTAATTTTACGAAAAAAAATAACCTACCTACTCCAATGTTCTGGTATGAAGGTCTCATCACATAAGACTTTTATTAAACATACTCCCTGGTGGACAACTGACATCTTGGACATTTGGCAAAAGAGAAAATGTACCTATAAGAAATACATTGAGACGAAAGATGTAAAGGATTTAGATCAATTGAAAAGTTTAAATAAAAAGTATAAGCAGGAAATCAGATTGGCCAAGAGGCACTATCTGGCCTCCACTAATAATCACTTTGACTTGTGGAAATTTGTGCAGAGAGACAAAAAGAAGAGCAACAAAACCTTGAAACCAGAAAATGCGTCCGATTATTTAAAATGGATCGATGACCCATTCAAAATAAGTTTACCCACTATTGTCAAAGCAACCAGCTGGAGTTACGATTGCCCAGCAACTTGCAACAGGAGATTTATTGGACAATAAGATCGATCAAACCCCGGCGATGGCGTCTTAAATCATAAGGCCTTAAGGTATTGGGGATATAGCGGCAATTATTTGTTGGCCAACCTTATCCAAACTATATGGGATACAGCTGAAATTCCTCATGAACTTAAGCTAGCTACAATCTATCCGATATATAAAACGGGAAATGAACAAGATATCAAAAATTACAGGCCAATTTCGGCCCTACCATCCATCTCGATGATTATTGAAAAAATTATCTTTACGCCTATGACGCTACACCTGTGGGAACATATACCCAAAAGCCAATACGGTGGCAGGCCTCAAACGACCACTCAAGACTTACTCCTTACCATCTTACTAGAGGCAGTTGAAGCGCTCGATAAAAACCATACATTCGTCATAGTCTCTGTTGACTTAGCCAAGGCGTTTAATTTGGTTTCACGACCACAGCCTTTTGAAGATATGAAAGCATATGGTATTACGGGCCCAGTATTGGTCCTAATCCGTGACTTTTTTGTTAACCGACTTAATATCTTATCTTATAATCCGAAAAAAGTTTCTCATCCGTCAACACGAGGAATACCACAAGGATCCGCAACAAGTAACATCTTTTTTTGCTACCTTCCTTGCTTCGATATTCCACTTATCGCTGTCTTTTAGATTGAGAGCATATGTTGATGATATCATCCTCACGAAAATATACGAGGACTATTCGGAATGTAAAGTAAACCAGGATATATCGAGTGATATAGATAAAATTCAAACATGGTGTCAAGCGCGAGGAATGATGATCAACCAAGAGAAAACCACCATCTTGATTATCAAGAAGAAACCCATTCAATCTAACTCGCAGAAAATTCTTGGAATAATATTTGACAGTAATCATCGCCCATACGGAATATTTGTTAGTACAACTTAACAGATTACGCTTTCTGAACTCGAAAATTACGACAAACCCTCACAAAAAAAGATATCATTATCATTATAAAATCAAAAATTATTCCCAAGATTACTTATGGCCTACCGATATGGGCGATATCAATTAAATACGCATTCGAGAAACTGAAGGTGGCATATAACAACATTATCCGCACGGCCTTAAATATTTATTCCAACAATTCATAACGCAAATATGTAACGATCTAACTCTTCCCACCTTTAATACGATTGTCATCTTGGCTAAATTGAAAGAACTAGTTAAAGCCTTTTACCGTCATTCCTATCCTGCCAACTTTATCATAGCTTGGATGGTTAATAGTCCACGATGCAGACTACAAAACCAACTCTTGATTCAACCATTAAAGAAAGATATTTTCCGTTCAATTGTATAAAGGATTAGAATGCCATTCCCCTAGAATATCATCAAAAAATTTGGAAATGCGACAGAAAACCATGTAATGATCACATACGACATTCTCATGCTATCTTAACTAATTACTTTCTAGATCGACAAACCTCATAGTTTGGGGGTCTATTTTTGTCCACTTGGGAGCAACATATATAATAATAAATAATAATAATAATAATAATAAAAATAATAATAATAATAATAATAAATATAGTGTTAAAAATATAATTTCAAATAATACATATCTGAATAGATTTCAATTATAAACAGAATTTCCCCATTAAAAACAAATACACAAAGTGTATCTAAACCCCTGTAACAAACTTTTGGCCGTGATCCCTCACAGCGAGATGAAAACAAAAGTTCATAAGCTTACAAACATGGTTCGGATAACGAACAGTTTATGATAATTCCACAGTTAAAATTAAAGTTGCAGCAGCTGGTTTTTCTACTTTGTGGATGGCAGATGATATGCGGAGAAGCTACAACAAATTCTTGAAATAACTTCCCATTTATTGGTTATTATTAGATGCGCCTGCTAATAACTTCAGGAGTACCTAAACAACCATTCAGGGGGCGTGAAATGTTACTGTAATAAACGGTTTGAAATTGGCCTATCACTCTCAAAGAGTGAAGGCCTATATGTTCATTTCAGAAACTCGATTTTTTTTGCTGAAATCGACTTAAAAACTCATAATTCGAAAAGCTATGTCGAAATTTTGAAAAAAAAATATCCGTCTGTATTTACATATGTGACGAATTTTGTGCAGCTAACTCCTCTGTAACGGCAAATAGCTAAACCAAATATAAAATATACATGCTTAGAGGGTAACTTAAATGGTGCCTTAGCGTAATTTTTTATGTCAATTGGGTAAGCCTTTTTTGAGATATGTTAAATTAAAAATTAAAAAATTAAAAAAAAAATCTAAAAATTAAAAAAAAATGGCTGTAGCGTTCAAATCAGGGAACCAAAGTCAATAAACTTGACATGTGAGAGCCGAACGTTTTTTTTTTGTAAAAGACTTATTTGGCTGTGAGAGCCGTTTTGGAGTTACTAACTATCCATTTTTTTTAATATTTCGAGGGGGTCCTTATACTATGCATTGACGTATTATTTTTTGGAAATGGACTAAGCCTTTTTAAAATAAATTAATTTTTTTTTCTAAAACTAAAAAAAATGGCAGAAGCATTCACGTCTTCGCCCCAAACACCATAAATACGACATGAACAGCTTCCTCTTATTGAAAAATACAATTTTCTTTTTTGAAACCTTATCATCATCTCATGGTAGGCTTATGCGAATGTACCAGTCCGCCTTTCCAATTTATTTTGAACACTTGCTGTAGCTTCTCCGCACGTCACTTCACATCCAAAGAGTACAATTTTAACTTCAATTTTAACTGCGGAAGTTAATCTCATAGCCCAAACCATGTTTATATGAACTTTTGTTTTAATCTTGCTGTGGGGAATCACCACCAGAAGTTTCTGACAGCGGCTCAGATAAACCCTGTATAAAGAATTTATTAAAACTAATTTTTGCACATAACAAATCTAATCGGTTTAGATACAGGGTGATATTATTCAATACACACGCACAGACTGCCTCCATAGGACTGCAGCCCCCAAGACTGCTTCTGCAAAAAAAAAAAATTGAATTTTTGAAATTCTGACTTCGGATTTCTAAAGACCATCAAAAAATAGAAAATGAATGTCTGCAAGACCCACCCTCTATCTCATTGTCTTCATTAATAAAAATGGATTAAAAACTTTAAAAGTTCCACACTTTCAGGGCCTCTATCTCCTAAACGGTTGGGTCAATTGAAAAAGATCAAGAATAAAACATTTCTTGAATATTGTGTCCAATTCGAATTTACCATTAAAAGTATGGGTTGCTATATAAGATTTCAAAATTACCCCCTCACAAGGGGGAGGGGGAGTGAAGGAGACTATTTTTTTGGCTAATGAATTTCCCTCGCTAAGTAATTCCCTTTAGATTTTGGACATTTTTTCGTACAATGCTTTGTTTTCGAGATCTTTCCATGTCTACACTTAAATAAACCACTCTGTACAGTAAATGGCCTTTAAACACAGGGTGATTCAAATCATGTGTAAAACAATTTAAGGGGTTGTTATCGAGGTCAAGGTAAACACAAAAAGTCCTATTAACACGGATCGAAATTTTATTTCCTTTCAAGTTACAAGAAATGTTCAAAGTGGCCTGATAACGGAAACGTCATACATTGTTACATCATCATTAGTTAACCAAATTTAGGGCTTCTTATTGGTAGAAATAAGATTAACAATGATTCGACTAAAGATGATGTAACAATGTATGATGTTTCCGCCAAAACAATACCGCCTAGAGAGAAAGCCTGCTCACGGAAAAATAATACATTGTTACATCTCCTACGGTAGGGACAATTTCGGGCTTATTATTGGTAGAAATATGATTAACAATACCCTACCGAAGGTGTTATAACAATGTATGACGTTTTCGCGCTCAGGCTTTGAGTAGAGGTGGTGTTGACCAAAGCCTCCTAAAGATAAGGCCTGAGCCAACGCCTCTTATAAAGAAAGCCTCGGCACTTAAACGTCATACATTGTTACATCATCATAAGACGACCAAATTTAGAGCTTATTATTGGTAGAAATGCGGTTAACAAAGGACGATGTATGATGATGTAACTATGTATGACGTTTCTGTTCGGAGGCTTTCTTTATAGGAGGCGTTGCCTGAGCGCGAAAACGTCATCATCATCCGAAGACATGTTTAATCAGAGGCGTTGGCTCAATGACGTATATTAAAGATAGACTCCGAATCCTATTGTTAACAGCGTCAAAAAGTGAAGCAAATTGAGCCATGATAGTTCTGGGCAGGAGTGAGCCGTGGACTAATTAGCTGTCTGGCTGCTTTGTTTTTGAAGATTTTGGGCCCCGAGGAATTATTAATTCAAAATCATTATTCAAAGTTGTTCTGCGTACGACTGTACAAACAGACACGAAAATGGATCAGGAATCATTTTCCACAAAAATAAATCAAAATACGTAACTAAAATGAAAATACGTTACTGAAAGACAATCGACACGAAATTGAAATTGAAACCATGATCGAAAAATTGTTTATAAAATATAATAAAATACTTCAAATACAAAGTAAACGAAAAGATAAACTTATCAGTCCATGATCGGCGTGTGAAAGAATTATTAATCAGCTACTCTCGTGTTTAGCCATGTGTTTTGTATCATCTTCACTCACTTTCAGCCATGACAGTTCTGGGCATGGAGCTTCCCAATTTGCTTCAAGTTACAACAATAGGATTCGGAGTCTATCTTTAATATACGTCATTGCGTTGGCTCTACTCAAAGCCTATCGCGAAAATTTCATACATTGTTACATCATCATGCGGAGTCATAATTTATTAATTAGGGAAATCTGTTATATTCACAATAAATAAATAAATAAATAAATAAATAAATAAATTTAGGGCTTACTGTTGGTAGAAATACGATTAAACGTGACTCCGTATTTTCGCGCCCAGGCTTGAGTAGAGGTGGTGTTGATCCGTTACATAGGCAGGGATTTGAAATTCGAAAGCGAAAAGAATATCTGCATTTTATCTTGCGCATCAGAATATGCCCATGCCGTCATCACGTCATAACCAATCAGAGTGAGTCTTACAAAGAATCGTGAATTATTCCGAGAATCACTCAATCCATGGTTAGTGAATGCGAAAAGTAATCCTGAATTATGGATTATGTAATCCTAGTTTTAATCTTCGGCTGGTGAATACGGCCGTAAGTGGCATTGATGAGACAACTTGGCAACAATCCTCCTTAGTCATCCGAAGCCAAGCAGCCTCTTTTAAATCCTTCATTAGATGTAACAAGACATGTGGAACCAATTCTTTTCATTGATCTTCAAATGTTTTCGGTTGGATTCATGTTTGGCGAGTTGCGTGGCCATTCCAGCACACACTTTTACCTTTTTTAAAGTTTTCTTTTTTGTATTTTTTACTGTACTTTTTAAGGTGAAAGCGTATTCTTTAATGGCTTTTATTTTATATTTTTTATTATCCAAGACCGCGCTCTCTACGAGCAGAGAGAAATAACAATGTTAGGGACTGACTGGATAAGAGAACTCAAAATAAAAGAACTGATTATGTTGCCCCTGTGATTCATACCTATTTTAGAATGTAAAACGTTGTTAGTGGAGTTAATTTAATTACCTTTTCTGAGAATGTTTTATTTTTTATATTCCCTAGGCAAGCTAAGCGGTTCAACCTTATTGGATATTGGCTGTGGGCCTACCGTGCGGGGGGTTATCAGCGCTAGTAAATATATCCCTAACATTTATTTGGGGGACCTCGTCAAGAGCAATAGGGATGAAGTGCATAAGTGGCTCGAAAAATCTCCGGACGCCATCGATTGCTCATGGGAGTTTCAGTACGTTGCCTCTCTGGAAAACTGCACGTAAGTGAATAAAAACAATGTTATTGACTTCATTTTAAGTGTAGCATCCCCCTCAAAAAGGCAAAATTGAAAACTTGAGAGAAAACGGTCATCACCCTTTTACTATATGATTTCTATGAACCTAAATTTTAAATTAAATTAACAAAAAAATTGATTTTTAATTTTTTTGTATTATAAAACAGCATTTTTGTGTTAAAAAAGCCCCAATTAGCATAAATTTCTTGTCAACTTTATGATGAAGTTATTAGTCCAATTGAGTTGAAATTTTTTTTTCTGGTTTCTGTTTAATGTGTATTACATTTTGAACTAGAA
>JAHWFO010027297.1:26210-57484 GCA_023313115.1 Rhysida immarginata
ATACATATTTCAAACTCAAACCAAAAAAGTATTAATTTTCACATATCTATGATTCTAGTTCATTATGTTCCTTGATTATGTATGAAAAAACTGAAAAAAAAAATTTCATGATATGTTAATTCTTTAAAAAGATATTACGCCAAGACTAATGGTGATAATGTGAAAATAAGAAAGCTGAGAAAATTAGGTTTAAAGTTGAAATATCAATTTATTTTTGTTTTCATCAATTTCTAAAAACCACCAGCTACATAGTCCTTATCTTCGATTTTCACTTTATATCATATCCACAATTAATAAAGCACTGAGGACAGGGAAACTGATTAATAAATGTCGAAACCAGTTCACAGTCAATAAATCTGTATCCACTGATATTAGTTTCAGAATTCAACTCACTCTTGGAAAAACTGTTGTGAATACCTGATGCGCTTAGCTTCCTGAAAGAAGTAATTTTTTCAGTAGCGTTTTCGTCTGTATCGGCGGCACCTTCTTCGTAAGATTTATTGTTCGTGAAGCGATTTCCATGAAATCATCTCTTCTTTGGCCGATCGCTTCTTCTACGTGGCATTATTAATTATTTTATAGTTTATAAAATGATTAATAAACTAAAGGTGATGTTTGGAACTGAAATTGATCACAAGGTAACAAAGATGACTGAATTACAGGAGAAAGACGCTAATGGAGGCAGCCATATTGCTAGTTCACGCACGTTTTGTAAACTGCTTTCTGATTGGTTGATACCACGCATAGCTATAACATGCAATGCTATCAACAGCCAATAAAATTACTTGTTTCATTGATTTAGAAACTTTGAAATAAAGTTATAGAGCTCCTTTTTCTTGACCTAGTACAGTTTAAATTTTTTAAAACGGATACTTAGAAGTCAAGTTATAGCAATTTTAATTTTATGGCTATATAATGAGCTCTTAAACAGAAATACTGACGCAAATAATTTAATAATTTCTAATATCTTAATTTCTAATTAACGTTCGGCTATAAAAATTTCAGAATGGATTCACAAAAACCTGAAAATGCTAAAAACGAAAAAAAATTTTTTTTCAATTTTTCGTCAAAATTTTGATTTTTCGAGGGGGTTGCTACCCTTAAAAGTATATGGTTTACAGAAACAAAATCACCGATCACTGTAGAGCCCGATTCGGCAAGCAGATTGTCTGGATTTTCAAGGTCTCCAAATTCTTTTCGTAAATCCAAACTTGTTAAACCATTGTACACTTGTGGTTAAATTTGTAATCTATATATTTAAGTTACAAGGGCGATTCTTTCGACAGTTCGTTGGTGAAAACTACTGCATCTATAAACTTTATTTTGGTCTTAAATGTAAGGTCTTGGTCTGTAGATTTGCCAAATTTAGTTTTTGTTTCCATAATTTACTATTAATTAGCGTTAATTTGCAATTAAAAGTGCTTACGTAGTCAAATCAAACAACCCTCTCCCGACGCCGACGAGATAACAAGGCCTGGAAGCGAAAAAGTCACCTGACCATCGGGGTGCTTGCAAAAATCCAACTTTCATAGTTTCCAACAAAAAGAAAAACATCGATTGTTAATACCCAAGATGAAGACAATGATGATTGGATTGTTGCTAGCACTCCGATGATCTGGTGAGTTTTTTGCTTCCAGACTTTGTTTTCTCGTAGACCTCGTCCTCTACACAATGATGTCACAATCAACAACTTTGCTACCATTGATGATCAGATCAACAACTATTACATAGACAATTAATAACGATTACATTAGACAACAATATAGGCAAAAACAGATGGAGATGGATTAATTATCGTCAAATTTTGACGGGATCTATCTAGTCTATATATTTTAATTCCAAAAGTGATTCTTTCGACAGTTCGTTGGAAAAAATTACTGCATCACTAAACTTCATTTTGGTCTTAAATGAAAGATCTTAGTCTGTAGATTTGTCAAAGTTAGTTTTTGTGTCCATAATTACTATTAATTAGCGGTTATTTAAAATTCAAAATTACTTATGGTAGCAAATCAAACAATCCTTTCCTCTAGATCTACTATGTTTATACTACCTGACTCGACCGCCATTACGGAGCCCACTTGTAACAGTAATGCATGCTATAAGAGCGAGAATATTTATTTTACTGATTAAAATCCTTGCAAAAATGGCTAAAACTGGAAGAAATGGAAAGAGCCGTATCAGATTAGTATATGCACATGCGATGGAAGCTATTATTACCAACATTTCGAAGAAACTTTAATATTTATATGTCAAAAGAGCATAATGTTGCCTCATCTCGTCAAGAGAGGGGCATATAAATGAAGCTAGAAACATGGGTAATACCAAGGTCTCTGTAACAAGGTCTCGCCATGCGCAGGTTCCAGTCACGTGGTCTGACGTCATTGCCATCGTTAGATAGTAGACAATTGCCTAATTGAGAAACCCTACATACGAAAGAAATGAAGGGTATACGAAACGCCTACATTAATATAACTAATTTGTAATCTGAAATAAATGTTGTTTTATCGCTTCGCTTACTACAGTTGTACGCTGAACAAACTGCAGGCATGTTCACGTTCTATTATAAAAGAAAAAAGAAAAAAAATCCTTTACAAAACTCAAATAAAACCACGACTTTTTGTCACTAGAAACCCAGGTAAAGCTATCTGATCCAACACGTAACTGACTTCACTATACTAAAGAAAACTTGGCGACCGCGTTTGCTGCTAGTCGCCACGAAAGGCGCTCTATCTCGTTGGGTAATACCGTGTAATCTCCTTGCGAGACGCAAGGGGAATACAGAATGCGAATCGCTAGATATGTTTCTAGCTTCATTTATATGGCCCTCTCTTGATGAGATGAGGCAACAGTATGCTTTTTTGACATATAAATATTAAAATTTCTTCGAAATGTTGGTAATAATAGCCTTCTGTCGCATATGCGTATACTAATTTGACACTGCTCTCTCCATTTCTTCCAATTTTAGCCATTTTCGCAAAGATTTTAATCAGTAAGATAAAAATCCTCGCTCTTATAGCATGCATTACTATTACATCTGGGCTCCGTAATGGCGGTCGAGTCTGCTCGGTATACTATAGTTGCTATACTCTCCACAGTGGTGTCACAAACAACAACTTTGCTAGCATTGATGATCAAATTAACAACAATTACATGAACAATTAACAACGACAGTGTCACGTAGTTAATTAAGCGCAGTGGAAAGATCTTAAAGAAAGAACGTGAAGCTTAATAGACATATTACTTTTATTAATAAATAAAAGTTTAAGATAATTAATTGTATCCTCTAACACGAGGAATTACAATAGAATGCATGCATGAATAGGCATCCTGAATAATATACACTTAAAAGAAGTTTACAACTAAATTTAGTAACACTAAAGTTGCACTATATGAATATATGAGAAGGTATCAAATATGTAATTTGCTGATATGAATAGGTTGTATTAATCTAAAAGTATTAATTACAATATAATGCTTTAATACTGAAGCACTAGAAGAACTCTGCATTATCAAAAATTAAAAGTCCGCGCACTAAGGCACCTTGTTATTTAATGGGTCCGTTATTCGCGAAAAACAGCCCCTATAGGTGTCGCCACATGAAATTCAAGATGGCGAACGGAGAAAGATAACGTGTGACCCGATCGCGTTGAAGAAATCATATACGATGGAGAGAAATAGTTTTACTATCAATATTTTCGTATGTGGATGTTGCTAGAAGAAGGGAAATAATAACTTGATATCCCACGTTGAGTGATATCCCACATAAGATATATGCAGAATGGGTAACTTTCCAAACGAGACTAATTTTATCATAACTTGTACGTGTAAAGCTGTACTGAGCGGAAACTGCAAGCATTGCATAGCCACTTTGCTTTACGTCAATCACGAAGTAATCAACAACTTCCAAAACTAGAAAATCAAAAAAAATAACAAGCATTCTCAAAATGACGGCTGCACACGACCACGCTTTTGGTGACGTCCTTCCCTATGTTTAGCTTAACAATCCATGTTGTTCGAAGTTTACTTCCAACTTTTGGGAATTTACGGAGGCTTACACCATGTTTATATCTCACATTGCACTGCGGGACGCAACAAAACGTGTGCGATCGCGATATGACAATCAAATTAAGAACTTACCCGCTAATAGTGAGGAGCGTGATTTCACTACCTGTGATTTTTTTCATTGATAGTGATATCTTCATTTTTTTCCCATTATTTTTCCATTTTTATTTTTCATTTTTTTTGTTTTGTTTTTCGCCCTTATTATTTTTTTGCACTTTGCATAATAACATTCATATACATAAGTAAATTTTTTTACAATATTGAAAAATTTTGTACAATATTTTCACGGATGGTCATTGGCGATCCGTGATTTGGTGGTGACGTTTGCGCATTGACCGTCGATAGTGCGAAGAGATCTTTATAATTTCGTTTTTATTTCACACAATAGTTTCGGGCGCAATGACCGCCCGTGAAAATATTGTACAACGCTTTTTGCCTTTTTTTTCACCTGTGACGTTTACTTATGTATGCGAATGTTTTTGCCTCCCGACGATTCCCGTGGCATTGAATCGGCGTGGTCAGCGACTGGTCTCGGCCCGAGGTCGCTGATCCTATCAGCGATCCTTTACTCCTCGTGCTGGCCTTGCTTCACTCTCTTGCTCTATTTGCACATGGGAAGAGAATGGTGAAAAATCATTATGCCGCAACGTTCCTTACGCTCGTCGTAAGCACTCGAGCTGCAGCGGTGGAGAGGAGGCAGGAAGTGTGAATAGCTCGCGCTGGACGTGGTTTCAGCAGACACATTTTTGAATGCGATAATGTCCATGTCTCTGATTTATCCAGCCGAGAGGGTTCGGTTGCGAATCGTTCTTATTCGCTGACTCTTCCCTTCTGTCTCGTAATTTTCCTCTCTCTCTCAAATTTCCAAAGAAAAAACTTTTGCGCATCGCGCCATAACCTCCGTGATGTCTCTTTGCGCTCCGCCATCTATTGCCCCAAAAAGAGTATCGTGAGCTAGAATTATAATTATTAGTATTATTATTAATAATATTCACAATAGAGGGCGATTTTTTGTTCGATGTATTTTGTTGGGCGCCCGCGGCACTTTCGGCACTTTCGACTTGGGCTCACTGGGCGTGGCTTCACCTATGCCAAGACGTAAGTCACAAGTTACGCAATAAAAATAGCATTTGAAAGCTTATAAATCTAATAAAGACTCGTTTGTCGAGGTTTCTGATAGGAAAGTAGTTAACAGGTTTGACTATCTTCTGTGTAGCTAGGTTCGATTCCCCTTTCGTTGACATTATTTTTCAAAAATTATTTTATATGTTTCTTCAATATTAAATAATATCATGAAAAGAATATTAATTCCAGTAATACAAACAACAATTGCAGAAAACCAGAAAAATATAAAAGGGGAGAAGAGATGTGGATATGTTCAATACAATAAAAGAAATAAAAGACTCTTTAACCATAACAACTTTTAAAAAAGAAAAATACAACCTTATCCTGTAAGCGCTTTTCGAGGGCGAAGCTCTCATCATTCAGCAGGTAGAATAGGGAGTAACACACCAGATGATACCGAGTGTGATAGAAAAATAAATGGTATTTATAATGAGAATCGACCAATTATAGAAATTATCATTAATAATAATCCAATATTAACTCTCCCCTTTACCCTATTTCGAAATTTCTAGCCAATTTGCTTAAGACTCTTAAAATATCAGAGTTCGATAGCTCAATTAAGAACAGCATAGAGTTAACCAAAAAACTTTGCAATAGGATAATCAAACCAAATGAATTATTGGTTTCGTTTGACGTGGTCTCATTATTTCCCAGCGTCCGCATACCGGAGACACTCGCTTTCCTTAAAGAGATATTAAAGAATAACAAATTTTCTGATGTTCAAATAGAAGAAGTGGTGCGTTTAACCAATATCTGCGTTAATAACAACATATTTTCGTACAAAGGAACTATTTATAAAATGAAAAACGGAACTCCTATGGGGTCCTGCCTAAGCCCCATTCTCGCAAACATTTTTCTCAAAATCTTTCGAAAATATACTTAAGAATTCAGGGTACTATTTTCCCGAGGTATGGTTCCGCTACGTGGACGACGTCTTCGCCATTTTTGATACTAGTGTTTGCGATATTGATAAGTTTTTGGGACATATTAATAACTTTTCCCCACTATTCAGTTCACATATGAGAAGGAAGTCGACGGTAAACTACCTTTTCTGGATGTTTTGGTAATAAGAAATAATAACTCTGTCTTTTGAAGTATACCGAAAACCCTCCAATCATTTAAATTTTATCCCTTCTGATTCCAGTCATCCTTGGAATCAGAAGCTATCCAGTTTTACGTCCATGATCGATCGCGCGTTAAATCTTCCTTTAGATAGCACTGCATTTAAGAAAGATTTCCTTAATTAAAAGAATCGCCACCAAAAATGGTTACGCCCACGGAATCGTAACTAAAATCCTGATGAAGAGAAAATTTATTAAATTCATCAAGGATATTACTACCCTTCAGAATGCCAAAAGGAATTTCATAACTATCTCATTACCCTACAATGGTCAACTTATCAAAGGTTAAAGCATACAACCTTTCTCTCTCTTATAGCAACCCGAACCAGGCAAAACTCTTACTTGGCAATCCAAAGGATAAGGTCTCCCCACTAGACAAGGCGGGAATTTACGAAATCAAGTGTCCACAGTGTACGAAGACCTACAAAGGGCAAACTTCCCGCAACATCTTGACCCGCTTTAAGGAACACCTGAACCACCGGAATTCCGGAAGAAGTGACCTCTCTGCCGTTGCTAAACAGGGCATGACGTCTCCATCCAAAACCTTAAACTTTTGAAAGCAATAAACAATAAACGATTCTTAGACGCCTTTGAGAGTATGGAGATCCATTCCACCAACAGCAGTGATTTACTTAACTCAGACAAAGGGAATCAGCAACTCCCAACTGATTCAGTGGTGGACGACCAAAACCAATCACTGAATTTCTTTATTGTCTGTCTTTTGAGTGCTATTTATATAATTGGTCGATTCTCATTATAAATACCATTTATTTTTCTATCACACTCAGTATCATCTGGTGTGTTACTCCCTATTCTACCTGCTGAATGATGAGAGCTTCGCCCTCGAAAAGCGCTTACAGGATAAGGTTGTATTTTTCTTTTTTAAAAGTAGTTGTGGTTAAAGAGCCTTTTATTTCTTTTATTGTAAATAATACCATGGATGGATGAAGGTGGAAATAAATGACCCCCCCCACCCTTCATATGTTTTTGATAATACTGAGAATAAATAAGCAGTAAATGCAAGATGTAAAAATTAAAAATGAAAATATACAATAAAATAATTAATAAATAAAACAAACGTATATAAGCTTACAGTAAAAAACAATTACGTAAAAAACAATTTTTTTCTTTATTCTGCATACTTGGTTGCATTTAAATAATCTTATTCTGTTCTTTTTTTTTCATAACCTCTAACTTACTTTATTCGTTATCACACGGATTTTGATTTCGTTTGCATTTTTATATCTCTTAATACTTCTTTATCTTGTTCAAGTTTGATTTTTTTCTCTTATTTTAAAATTTTAAATATATTCGAATTTTATGCTCTTTGTAAATATGTTTGTTCTATAATGTTTTCTAACTGTGTATTTCATATTTCATATTTGTTTATGTACGTCCAATGGTGTAAAGTAACTTGAGATAACTAGTGATCTCCCGACTCTTTAGTTTTCATAATGTGTATTAATCCCTATTTTTTGCAAGTTTCAAGTTTTTCTTTTATTCGTCCAAGAAAATAAATTTTTTCAAGCTTCTGCCAAATAACCCATCCTCTCATTGGATAGTGCCAATGCTTTTTCTTAAGTAATTGAGATATTTTCTTCTAATTATTTTACTTTATGCATTCTAATCTGTTAATTCTCCTGTCATGAGAAATTTAGTAAAATATAAAAATTATTTTTATTAAAATCGTTTAAATCGCAAGGTCACTTATAAAATATACAGGGTGAATACAAAAGTCTGAACCCCCCTCTTATTTTTTGAACCGAAGCAGATATGTCAATTTTGATGAATCCAATGAATAGAAAATTGTGGGTGGCCTATCCCATGGTGCACTTTTCATCATCCCAAATATGCAAATTAGGACACATTCAAAATTTATCTCAAAAACCGTAAGGGATAGAGAAAAAAACCCAATTGCAAACTTGTTCAGCATAAAAAAACAAACAAACCAGAAAAAATCATCCAAATCAGACCAACCAATCACCCACAATCACGTGGTGAACTAACGCCACAATCACCATAACACAATTGGGCACGGAACCTAATTGACGCCAAAACATGCTTTTTATTTGCTTTTCCGCATGAAAGTGAATGTGAGTATGGTAATTTATGTTAATTTTTTGATTTGCATGCTTTACATGGTGGAAATATCAACATTCAGTTTTCCTTGTGCAGTGTGACTGTTTGTAAGCTACTGCAATTGGGTTTTTTTTCTCTATCCCTTACGGTTTTTGAGATAAATTTTGAATGTGTCCTAATTTGCATATTTGGGATGATGAAAAGTGCACCATGGGATAGGCCACCCACAACTTCCTATTCATTGGATTCATCAAAATTGACATATCTGCTTCGGTTCAAAAAATAAAAGGGGGGTTCAGACTATTCACCCTGTATGAAGTACATTAAAAAACGATGGTAATCTGTAAACGGTATTTAAGAAATAATACGTATTGGGATCATGGCTCTCAAATGCCCGAACCTTCATGATCCCACTAGCTCGACTGTTTCTTTTCTTATGTGTTTCAGAAGACTTTATTTTTCTAAATAATGATAATTTATAACCTAATACAACCCAATTAACCTGTCTGTTCATTTAGCTGGTATTTAACTTAACATTTCAGCTGCTATAAGAATTTTCTGATTGCGCCATCTCTTATCAATAATGTTAACTTAGACCAAAATTAGAACCAAAATATATGTACCGTAATATCAAATCGTATTTTTGTATTTATTTAAGAAACATATCAGTATTTTTCCGACTAAGATTCTCTGAAAACATTTATTTTCCTAGTGATCATTTATTAGGCAACCGTTTTGAACGTCGGAGTTATTTAAGCTATTTCTGTGAAAATAACACGTCATAAGTGAAGCCCCTCCCACAGAGCCCAAGTCTGTAGAGTTGCCGAATGTGTGGCGCCGCGCAGTTTATCATCAAATCGCCCGCGTTCTTGCTTACAATTCCTTGTGACAGATAGCAATACATAAGTATACAGGCAAATAGATTTTTAATTAAAGGAATGAAGAATGGTTGTTTACCCTCAAATTTTGACGGGATTCATCTAATTAGTTATTAAAACTCCCCTTGGTGGCGAAATTCGTAACTTATTTTTTTTTCGCTGAAATAAATTTCCATCCCTTCATTACGTCCTCCACAAAATTTCACACTAATCGGGCGTGATGACTGGTTTCGCCCGTAGTCAGCTTGCAAATAGCGTCCTTTACTTATGGACACCCTGTATATGTGGCCAAATTTCAATCCAGACGAAAGCTAACACAGGAAAATGTTAGCAAAACAGTTCACCTGGTGATAGAGAAAATCTTTGACGAAAAACCATTATCTTAGCCGAGTCGAGTCCGCCAGTCATCCAAGATCATCTTATTAAAATGCCAGTAAACCAAACAGGAATATTCTGTACGTTTCGCTTACTTCATAGGCGACAGTCCTCACTAATGCGTAGTTTCTTCTCCGAAATTTGAAATATACCAAGTTGCTCCAGGGAAGGCGCAAATCTACCTCAAATGAAAGTGATGAATTTTTTAACAAGGTTCGTATATTTTTCCGTGAAAATCTCTCTTCAATTTGGTCGCTACCATAGATTTCATTCTCGTTGGCACTGTTCAATCTGGTCTCCGCCTTTTTTCTTTTATGTCTAACAACAACCTCCCTCGTTGCTTCCTTGCTCTAATCTGTCTTCTTTTCCCTTTCTATTTCGTTACTATTTCCTCTTCTTCTATCCACTTGTGGTGTATTTCATTCCTCAGTTCCGGGTATCGGAGCTACTCTGTTTCAATTCTCGTGCGACGGAAAAAAATTTTATTTTTGATCGGCGCCATTTTGTTTTTTAGCGAACCCTCTACCTTTCGATCGCGAATCACTTTCGTGTTGCGGATAAGCATTATTTTTTAGCAGTTTTGTGTCAAAAGCTATAAAAAAGTGAAGCTAAAGATGTGGTTGGCAAATTCGTTATTTTTATGTTTATGATGTCACTTGCGTAGGAATTGTCAATGCGTAGACTCATGCCCACAGACGAAAGTACTGTAATAATTGTTTGTTACACAATTAAGTGAATGGATAAAAATCGCATAGATTGGTATTTCCAATGAATCTATCGTTAAAGGGTTCAAAAAATTGTTTCTTATAATATGGATGGCACTGAAGACATTTTATGGGAGGAGGAACAGTAGGAAAAATATTCTTAAGTGATGAAGAAAGTGAATAAGAAAATTACATTTAATTTTTCTAATAATTTTTTTTATAATTTAGGGTATTCAATTTTATTAAAAATTTGCTTTGAAATGCATGGAACATGTACAATTTCACTTGATTGCATTTACTTTATACAGGGTGGTTCAAAACTCGTCGTACAAACTTTTAGGGGAGATATTATGTGTGATTCGAAGCAAAAACGTTCATATGAATATGTGTCCGAATTTGAACGATAACTGAGATATGAACAGAAATATAAATGCCGCCACCAAGTTTATAACTCGGGAAAAAACCTTCAAAACTTCTGGACATATAAAAATGTGAAATGTATAGAAAGAAAGCGAAAAGGATCGCATGAAATCAACAAAGAGTGGAAAAGGCATCGAATCAATATTTCTGATCGTACTCTAAAGCAGCGTTTCTCAACCTAAAGATCGGGACCCAAAATTAGATGCGCATAATTTTTAGGCTCGCGAAATGATTGAAAAATTATATAAATATATACATAATTCAAATCAAAGGCAATAGGATCCAAATCAGACCGAATATTGAGATGCGGTCCTGGTACAAACACATTTTTTGGGTCGCAATGTAAAAGGTTGAGAAACGCTGGCCTAAAGGAAAATGACTTTTCTTTTCGTAAACCAAAGAAGAATCCTATGCTAATTAAGAAGCAACGCCTAGCCCGGCTTCAGTGGTGGCGGAATCATTCCAACTGGACAGTGGTGCTCAGTAATGTTTAACGATGAGTCAAAAATTTGAGAGGTTGTCGACAGTGGATCATTTGTTTGGAGGAGAAAGGATGAAACGATGCATAAAAGACTGTCTTGTCATAACATTATAGTTTCCACAACCATTGATGATGTGGCGTCGAATGTATGCCAGAGGTTCCATAATTAAAACAACAGCGAACTTCCAAATATATTGTGAGATCTTGGAAAGTTTTTTGGTTTCAACACTGGAAGAACAGTTTAGCGACGACTGTGTTGTATTTAAAAAAGACAACGCATCATGTCATTGTACTGTAGCTATTGGTGTATTCCTGGAACCAAAAGAAATTGAGACTATGAAGTGACCAGCAAACAGCCCCGTTCTTAATCCCATTGAAAACGTTCTGCATAGCACTCAAAAATAGTTGGAAAGAAATTGTTCCTGGTTTTTGTTTAAACCTTGAACAGTCAATGCCAAAACGCATAAAAGCGGTGTTTCGTGCTAAGGGTGGTGCCACAGATTATTAAAATTGCATGTAACTTTTTTTTTCTGTTGGTGTTTACGGCATCAACTCCATTTGATAACTGAGGTCATAGGGGAATCATCGATTGATAAGTTGCAGGAATTTTTCTAGAATCGAAAACACTCATTCCGAACGTCTTTATTGTATGGCTTGTTCACTAGTGTTCCATCTTGATATCATGTGTTCAATAAATAATTGGAACACTAGTGCAGAAGGAATGAAATGCACAAGTCTAACACGCATTAATATGCAATTCCAGTCTAATATTTGCGCATCTTCATCTTCACCATGCAGTATCACAAAATGGCAATATCACGGGCCGGCCAGGTGGCCGAGAGGGCTAGGGCGTAGGCTTTCTAGTTCTCGTAGTCCGCCTGGCCGCGGGGTCGAATCCCGCCGTGGGCTTGGATGTTTGTGTTTGTCCCGGGCTGCGTACAGATATAACTTGTGTAGAAGGCGCAAAATGACCTTAGTTGTCGACGCCTAAATTTCTAGCACCCCCCCCCCCCCCAATATCACGGAATAAATATTTAATTTCTCGGTTGGCAAATAGTCGCGTATTTCTTCGGAACAGTGAGTGCCTTGCAATCTGGCAGTTTTTTGCCGTCAAATCTTGAGTAAAGATTAACATCCAGTTATCTTGACCAGTGATCAAATGTAAGTAAGAATTTTGCTTGGCTTCTGGGGCTACAATTTTTTGCAGAAAGAAATCCACATGCGATTTTGTATATTGTTTGCATGTACTGCATGTGATGGTGAGATTCAGCGCAGGAAACTTATTTCCTTCCGCTCGATGTCCGAATTTTCCCTCTGTATCCTGAAGACACGATAGAAAGTCTCCAACAATTCGCCAATTTAAACTAATTATATACATTAAATGAGTGCGTCTTCCTGTTCTTGGGAGAGAATACAAACAATCGTTCCACCTAAAGCTGCCATATTAAACGATTTTTTCAACATTAAGTTATCACACGTTTTAACTGGTCAAATTATGAATGGGGTCTCTAGGTCGTGCATCGGTGCCCTTTCAAGCAATAAAGCGGATATTTCCAGAACTGCGAACATTGTTAATGAATGAATGGAACGTTCTATCACAAATTCGCTTTGCTGCATGCATCAATGCCAGTGTTCATCAAATACAATATTGAAGTTGTTACGTAAACAATAGTAGAAAATAGTTAATTGATACAGGTTGTGTCATGCTTTTTCTTAATGATGTTTGTTATAAATCACAATATCTTTATATTATAAGCATATGTGTATCTAATTGCCGCATAACGTTCATATGAGTCACTGATTATCTGTATTAATTATCCTATAATTAATGGGTCCATTTTGGTTTGATTACCGCTTTGCAAGATAAAACAACTTTTCATTCAAATTTCGTTTCTTCTAGGATTGAAGCGCTTGAATCCCGAGTCCGTGGGGCAGTAAGAAAAGTTCTACATTGTGACTTTCTCCAGACGAATCCAATCGAGCCAGAGACACTCCATTTTGATGTCGTGGTAGCAGCCCTCACTCTAGATTGTCTGACAGATTTGGGTGACTATAGTCGTGCTGTAGCGAATATTGCTTCTTTGCTCAAGCCCAATGGTCGATTTGCTATCTTTGGTATCTATGGCTCTCCAAGCTATGTCATAGGCAACGCCCAATTCGCATCTTCACCCTTAAACGAGAATCATTTCCGCAAGTCAGTGAAAGAAGCCGGACTCCGCATCATTCAACACGAGATTCAACGATGGGATGTACAATACTCTTTCACTGAGAGTGTCGAAAATACCTTTTGGGCTATCCTCGAAAAAAAAGCGTAAAATTAAGAACTATATTTTATTTTCTTATAATGTTTAATTGAAGGAAAAGAAGCATAAATAAAATACATGAAACTACTTTCCTCACAAATGATATCGCAATCGACATACACCATCTACCAATAACTATCAGACACAAAAACAAAATATTAAATGTACCAAATGCAGACAATATAAATCTTGAGTTTTAAAGTTCTAATTTTATTTGTTTTTGAAAGATTTTAATTGGAATGTTAGTTTTATTCATATGCTGACACAATTCTTTAAATAAACAGAAATGAAAATAAGAATCAGAAGAGCACATTTTCTGGACCACAGCGAAACATGGATACCTAGAACGAAGCTACATTTAAAAAATTTTAAATAAAAAAATATAAATATTGAAGCGAGCGATTAGCTACTAGCATTTTGCTATATTTTGATAACAACATGTATCAGCTATGATACCAATTAACTATGGATAACAATATCTTAGTATTGAAAGTCCTAATGATACACACACCGGCCAATGAAACAGAAACCTTCGTTCAATATGGTTGACCCTCCTTTGGCTGTAATTACAGAACATACGCGGTTTGGCATGAATTCTACAAGGTGCTGCAATGCAGATAACGTAATCGCAGACCATGCATTCGTCAGAGAGACCTACAGGTCCTGCAGAATAGACGCAAGCGGATGCCTTCGACGAATGTCTCCATCCAACATTACCCAAACATTCTCGATCGGATTCAAATCCGGACTTTGCGTCGGCCACGGCAGATGTTGCAACTCTGTGTCATGTTTAGAAAAACACTCCTGAACAATTCTTACTCGATGGACGTTAGCATTGTCGTCCATGAAGAACCCGTCACCATTTGGGTACAAATGCAAAATTGCAGGATGGACATGATCTCCAACAATGTTCAGGTAGTCTTTGGCTTTCACCCGACTGCCATGGAATATCAGGGGACCCTTGCCATACCAAAAAAACATGGCCCATACCAGGATACCTCCTCCTGCAGCTTGAACTGTGTTCACAACACATGAGGGGTCCATCGCTTCATGGGGCTGCCGCCAAATTCTCTGCCGGCCATCGGTGAAAAACAATATGTAACGTGACTCGTCCGACCACGTCACCTTTTTCCAGTCGTATACTGTCCAGTCACACCGTTCTTTACACCACTGCAGGCGAACTTTCCGGTTTGTTGCTGACACCAGGGGCTTCCTCACTGGCATGCGACTTCCCATCCCTATTCGCTTCAACTCTCGGCGCATTGTTCTGGAGGAGATGGGTAGTGATGATCCTTCATTGAAGTCTGCTGTCAGTGCTCCACAGTAGACTTTCGGTTTTGCCGCACGACGTCCATCCCTGTCTGTGTTGATTGTGTTTGATCCACAATTCTGTCGTCCCAGCTCTTGTGGATTCCGTTTCCACGCACTGAATACCTTGGAGACCTGACCTTTTGAGATACCGGTCAGTTGTACTGTCCTGGAAATCGTAGCTCCAGCTAGACGGGCTCCCACAATAACTCCTTTTTGGAACTCAGACAGGTCTGCTGTTTTCCCCATTTTGCTCAACTTGAACAGCTGCAGCTTGTTCCTACCCTGGACCTGCAGCTTGGAATGCGCATGTACCTCAAATGGTTGCATTCATTTGCATATCACATTCATTTCTGACCTGTGACCCCACTTTACCTATCAGTACAGTAATTCATCATGGGTTTCTAATTCATTGGCCAGTGTGTGTACTGTAATGGTACCATCAGAACACCTCCCATATCCCAATTATTAAACCAATTTCGACCGTCACTAATTATTCGTTATACTCATTCATGACACGACGTTAAGAATTGTTTGAAATATTGCATGTCATGTCTTAGCACTGAAAGTTTCCAATGGTACTATATAATATCATTAAAACACGTACTACTAAACAAAAATCTACTACAATAATTACACTTTATATTCATGCAAGACAAGTCGTTACGAATCGTTTAATATATTGCATGCCATGTCTTAGCATTGAAAGTTTCAATATTACTATATGGTACCTTTAACAATTTCTACTATCATTAATTACACTTAAATTCATTCAAGACACGTCGCACCAAAATCCCTATAAGCTGGCCAAAATGTCAAAAATTATTTGATTTACACGAAATTTGGTATGCTGGGATTTTAGAGGTCGCTGATTACGAATCTGAGATCCAAATAACTGAAAATAGCATAACAGAACCAAAACAGCAAACTTGAATGCCAAAAAAAATGTCTAAATTTGGCAAAAATTGAAATATGAGGGGTATAGCCTTTCATTTCGCTATAAAGAAAAAAGATAAAATACTTACTTACTTACCTTTCAAACCCGCTTATCCGTTAGGGTCGCGGGGGCAGCAACCCTATGGAGGATCTCCAGCGATCGCGATCTTCCGCCATCAGGCGCATGTCCTCCCTGGTAATATCCGAGCGACTCGAACCCAGATTCTCCATTTAGTCTAGCCAGCTGGTTCTAGGCCGACCCCTTGGTCTCTTACCCACCGGCTTGGAAAATAACAACTGCCTAGGAAGACTAGTTTGCGGCATCCGTATCACGTGTGCCATACCAGCGCAACTGAGATCTCTCAATGCGGAGAAGTAGCGGCTCAACACCTAAACATTCCCTTATTGTGCTGCTGTACACTATCTAGTAGGGTAACACCTGCCACACATCTCAGAAATCTCATTTCGGCCGCTTGTACCCGAGATCGCACTCTTTCGGTCATTACCCAAGCCTCATGTCCATAGGTGAGAATGGGGACAAAGATAGATTTGAAGACGGAGAGCTTGGCTTTTTTTTGTTTGTTTTTTACTCACAAAAGATAAAATATTCGATACATTTCGTACATTAAAAAAACATCTTTATTTTAAAAGCAAAAATCTAAATCAATATCAGACTCGTAATAAATATCAAAATCAATATCCGTTCTTGAAGATTCACTATCGAAATCGCTATCAAGGGTAATTCAAATCGTGCGTAAAACAATTTAAGGGGGTATTATAGAGGTCAAGGTAAACACAAAAAGTCCTATCTTTGGTGCAAATTTGAGCGATAACTGAGATATGAACAGAAATAAAAATGCCGCCACCAAGATCAACAATATCTCAGCTTCTGTAAAGCCTAAATAATGAAATTTGGACGAATAACAGGGTACATAAAACTGTGTACACCGTTAAAATTTGATCGAAATCCATTTTTATTTCTGTTCATATCTCAGTTATCTTTCAAATTCGGACCCATGTTCATAGGACTTTTTATGTTTACCTTGACCTGTATAATACCCCCTTATATTGTTTTACACACTATTTGAATCACCCTGTATTTGAATCATTTGTAGTTGTACTATGAATTGTTATAGATTCTAATAATTCAATGGCTTCTGATAATAATGATTTCGTGTGGAAAAATTTAGAAAAGATAGGCTTTCCGATATGAAGATACTGCGGTTCATTTTTCTGTTCATGAAACTTCCAAAATTTTTATTTGTACAGATAAGCTCTTTTATAAATGGTCCCGCATTATCATAAAAAGTTTTTCTTTACTACAGGTTATTAAGTTTCTATCTGATCCTACAAAAATAACGATTTCAAATATACCGTGTCGGGACACATTAATATGACCACCTCTCCGCGAACATGTTGGAACGACCCATGGTATGCAGATGAAAAATCATTGCATATCATTAAAAGCTGACAAAAGCAGACGTGTAGTAGCATCCGTTAACACAGCAATTGTCAAAAAAACTAAAAAATATATAAAATAATACTGACCTTATGATCTGTGGATACTTGTGTATAGATGAAGGAAGGATGCCACTTTTCCACAAAAGAATTTTAATAATCTTTATAAATGTATACATTTCAACTACCAGGTAGTTATCGTCAGTATGACCTATCGGACCTCCAAAAGGGGATGACCATTGGCTATCGGCTATACATCGCGTCGGCTCAACGCCACCTATAAAACAAAGCCTGGTCACTGCATCATCACATTTGGGCTGACAATTCAACTTTCATTGTTTACAACAAACGAAAAAGCACCCGTTGTAATCAGCGTTTTTTCGCTTCTTGTAAACAATGAAAGTTAGATTGTCAGCCCTCGTTTGATGACGCAGTCCACAGGCAGTGAGAAGGCTTTGTTTTTTAGGTGGCACTGCTCGGCTTCGCCAGGCCGGTCTTACTCGTGAGCTACGTAACTAAAGCAAGGCTAACGAGAAATACATGGTCCGGCACTGAAAAGTCACCTGACCAATATAGGTCTATTAACAATCCAACCTTCATTGTTTCTAATAAAGGAAAAAACACTGACTGTTAAAATACAAGATGGAAACACTGAAAGATACATTGTTAATAGACCTATCTTGGTCACGTGACTTTTCAGTGCCGGAGCTTGTCTTTCTCGTTAGCCTCGAACTAAAGTAAATGGCGCGACAAAAGAAAACAATTAAAAATCTCCTTTCTTTTAACAATATAACAGTAATTATCTACTTAAATTCTACGTGTGGGAGATTCGAAAAATAGTTCGAGAATTGCTTGATGCGTGTAATAACAATTAGTAAACAGTGTGATTTCTAATGAATAAGGTAATAGCGCCATCGAGGCGAATATTTCAGACAACCTCCAAAGTTGAAGAAGCTTATGTGAATCCAGCGGAATATGGAAGGCGATAGTATCGATTGCTATGCTATGATCGTGGTCCAAAATCATTGCAAAATACTTTCTAGGAGGCTTCAAGAGCTCTAAGGCAGCTAAAGAACGATGAAGGGTAGCATCGTTGCATGTGATGCGTGAAGCAATTGCTTTCCAGATTTGACAACTCAGACATCTATTTGCAGTCATTCTGGCATAATGTAAGTCTCCAGGAACCTAAACGAATATGGAATAGTTGTGCAGACGCATTGTCAAAAGACCATCCACATCAATTCAACTCAGATTTGGACCAATCTTCGAGTGCTGTATCTCACATTAACAGATTTGAACCAATATCTGACGAACAATGCACACCAACTCAAGATTATCTAGGGATGCCTCAATTGCATCAGTTGAAGCATAGCGTCACGAACATGCGCAGTGAAAATCGTGAGTGACAAGAAATTTACGTATAAGGAAAATATATTTTTATAAGATTTTAATAACCAATAAGAAAATACAAAAGATGATTAATAAATCGCTATTAATCATCGTTCACTTTAATCGGAGCTACTAATTTTAAATAACTTGCATTTTAATCAAAAATAGCTAAACTGGTTATAAGGGGATTCCCCTAACACGAGGAAAACACCTGAAAATGCTAAATAAATTATTTAAACTGGACTTTAACAATTTATATAAAAATTGGCTAGATCAGCTGGCAACTTCATTTATTGGAACTATCTCTATGCCCAAAAAATTTCTTTAACTTTAGATAGAAATTATTTTACATGCTACACAATTTAATTTACTTCCATTATATAAAGTAATAGCTTCTGCTGACTAATAATAACAGTATATCTTCCTAAGTGCACGTAGCAAATAGGTGCCTTCAATTACTACCCCCAAAACAGAAAGCGGATACGCAATGGCGTTGAATGTCTCGGTCTGACGGGCAAGGGAAGCTGCAAAAATAATGTACGCCTTCATTAGACACGCCAACAGAAAACTGAGGAGATATTGTTACTATAAATTAAACTACAGCCGTTAATGACTTCAAAGCTACCAATGAATTTACCTCTGACTTAAAGTGAACATTAAATTAAAATGCTTTGGCCTCCCCGACTAAATAAATTACTTTAAGAACCCTCCCTTGTCAATAATAATGCATTAACTTAAATTCCCTTCCTATTCTAGGCTCATTCCGCAGGGACAAGTTTTATTATACAACCAGACAAGTTATTTTAAAAGAAAACGGCTCAGAGAACGCCAAGCGGGGAGACTGATGCCATTGTCAAGCAAATGAACTAGCACCCTTTAAAGATGCGAAAGGAGTTCGATAAAATAAAACAATGGCATGAAATTAATTTTTCTTTTAAGTAAAGGAATATCGGCTTACCTCGAGATCAGGGCAAAGGTGCCTAGACTCTCCCTTATGAAGCCACGTACGGACCAAGGAAAGACTCCAGTGACGTGGTCGCTGGGCGAAAAAATTGCCAATTCCTCTTTTGCTAAGAATGGCTCACAGTCCTTGATGCATAAGTCGTAGACGCACACTATGGCGAGACTTCTATCTCTTGAAATGCTCAGGAAGTCGTATCCAGGTCCAAATTCCGGAGGCGTTCTTTCGGGAAAAGATGCCTTCAGCTCGGTAGGAGCGCATTCGTTTTCCGTGGAGAGTTTTGTCGCACTGTCGTAATAAAAGTCCGACGTCGTAAATCCCGCTCGGTTCGCTCGAATTTGCTTGTAGCTCGGGCGGGTTTTCCAACGCTGAAAACGTCGTTAAAGAAGAGCAATGGGTGACTTCGGCAGAAGCACTGTTTGTTGAAACATCTGAAGAACAAACTAAAGTAGAATCATGGTTACTTGTATCAACATTAACGTCGCAATTAATTGGATTCGCATTGTCCGAGTCCCGACGCTGTACACGCATGTAATCTGCTATATTCCCATTTGTTCTCCATACATCGAAGATTTCTCTCGCATTCTTTTCGAGCGGAGATGGTTAACATAGTTTCTCTCCCGAGAAACTTTTGACAACCTTCCCTCATCAATCTCGGAGGCCGAATCCTTTTTTCCCCTTTCAATCTCCCGCTCGTCGCTCTCCTTTCTTTTGCGCAGCCGTTTACGACGCTTCCTCTCCTTGCTTCCGCTTTCAGCGACTATATGGAAACACATGTGCTGTCGGTTGCGCCATCTGTTGCCTTTACCTGGCGCGATCCAAACTCCAGCATTACTTCTTGGCTTCGTAACAGAGCCAGGAATACTGGAGCTTAACTCCGTCGCAATACTTTGTGACACATAGTAGGATTCAAATCCACTGGTATCGCCGGAGACTGCATAGCTTCGGGCAAGATTCCAAAAGTTGGTGGATCAAATATCGCTCTTAAATGAATAACAGGTGATTGTGTACAATATAAAATGCAGTATGCAATGAGACGCCACAAAGGAAACTCTGTTCTTGGACGATCCTGGCGAAACCGGTAAATTATTTTTGCTGGAAAAAGTGAAAGCGACTATTCGATTGGAAGGCAAAACAGCCCTGGCAGCGAGTGGAACTGCAGCACTTCAATTAATGGTCGGGCGAACGGCACATCCAATGATCAAGCTAGGCCTAGATATAAATGTAGCTTCAACCTGTAATATCCCCATTCAATCGCAACATGCAGAATTACTAGGCAAAATCAGATCCTGGACATGCAAATTACTAAATATATTTCTTTTCGTATAATCTACGGGTGCTTGACGTTGCATATTGCCACTGCTCGATAGCGCCTGGCACAACACATTTGTAATAAAAAAATTACTTACATTTTTGCAATGCTACTTTGGCGCCTTGGTTATATGGCAAGTTCGACAACCTTGATATTGTGAGTTCGAATCCTTCAGAATACACTTTTTAAACAGAAACAACTTTGTTTCCCACCTTGACAAGCTCGGCGAAGACGGGAAGGTACGAATTTTATTACGTCTTCGCCGAGCTTAAACATTTACGTGACGAATTTGAAGATCGTAAGCATAAAACTGGTGATATGAGCATTGTTCTTCGACTGCACAGAAATATGCCACCCTTGCGTTCCGTACGGAAACATAATCACATAGTGAAGAGGATCATCCCATGGGCGATTTTCTAAAATCCGACGAACACTACTTTCTGTAAGCCGGCGCAAAATAATATCACCATATGCACTGACTCCCTGCCAGGTAAAAAACCACAGCAACGTCCGAAGTTGTCGGTAAATTGTAGGATCAACGGCCATTAGGTTAAACGTTTTGGGTATTAAACAATACTACAGCCAATTCTGAATAATCAGATTCAATACAAGATACAATACTCAGCGGGAATAACGCAGTCAATTCGTTTTAATACAAAGAATAACGTTACAGGCGACTGATTATTTTGTAGAAATTAAACGTGGACAATTTCCCGCTCGCCCAGCTTATGCAAAGACAATTAACAAGTCAAGGGATCAACCTTAAGAACATTGGTATCTACCCAGAGTAGATAAATACTGATATCCCGCCTACGTTTTGCATTGAAAAGCTCGGTGAAGACGGGCATCTCAGCTAGTAAAGGATAAATAATAATTAGCCAAATGCAGAAATGTGAGGGATCCTCATCCATCACAAAATGGAATTTTAACCACCACAATTTTTAAACGAAGTAGTACGTCTCATTATAGGTTCTTACCTTCTTTCGGAAGATTTCCCTAAAAGAATAAGAAATTTAAATGCGTTCTTAGCGCTAGCATCTTTTAACGTCATTGATGATAGAACATTTAATATCTACGGCATTTAAAGTTTCTCATAGGTAAAAAAAAGTCGAGCACTTTTAGGGATCTGTTGCCAAAGGAAAATCCACGAAATGTGGTATGGAAAGAAATATAAAACGATTCAACCATTTGAATAACATAAACAATTTAAATAACATAATTTAATATTTGTATTGTTAAAGCTTTGTACAATTATGTAGTGAAATCGCTCGGGATTGACCTTTCTCGTTTTCCGATGGATTCGATAATCAACACCAACTTTGTGCTGCTATTTGTATGTCGCCAGACAGTCGCCTACATCGAGCACAACACAATAACACCTTTTGCAAAATTTTTGGTGAGAACGAAAAAATCATTCATTGTAGGAACCATAGCTACAAGAAAAATAACAGCCGTTAATGAATTTTTTTGGAATAATTCCAATTATTGAGAACCTAATGCTTAAAAAATGAAAGTAATAAAGGTTTACTATGTGCAAAGCTCGGTCGCCCAAATGTTGATAGCAATTATGTTAACATTGCGAAGTTAAATTATTGATGAAAATAGGAAAGAAAACTTCCACAGCCTGGATTCGAATAAGAACCTTCTGATCACCGTGTAGACACGCCACTCACTTGCGCTACTGCGGACATGGCAGCATTAAAGCTATCTGTAGTATTTTTCATAAAAGAATACCAACGAAACGAACCAATCAGAATTGGCTGCTTGTCGCTTAGTTATTCTGTTCATTGCTCCACGCTCTCGCCCTTCAGAGCTACACACATTTCAATAAATTTTCTTTTACATAGAGTAGATTAAATATTTGTAAACTCTGTCTAATTTGCTTACTTAAAAATATCAAGATGTGGAAGCTTACAAACAATTAGAATTAGCATTAAAACATTAAGAATTAGCTCTCTCTAATGTCAGAATAAAGTAAAGAATCAACAGTACTTGCATCTGATTGGTTCTCACTCTGACCCGAGCAAAGGTCAACGGACTTCTTTTATGAAAAATATTATACATGTCTTTAGGACTGGTTGGACCAGTACCAAGTTGACAGGCTGGGACTATCCTTCCTACTGGCGTAATATTCCTTGAATAGTAGCAATTAAATGATCTTAAGAGGATTTTTACACACCAAACCTCAGATGTTTAAATTATTGATGAAAATAGAAAAGAAAATTTCACAGCCGGGTTCGAACCAGAAACCTTCTGCTCATCGTACAGATGCGCCAACCAATTGCGCCACTGCGGACATGGAAGCATTAACGCTATCTACATGTCTTTAGGGCACGTTGCAGTAGTACCCAGTTGGTAGGCTGGGACAATCGCTCCTACTGGCGTAATATCCTTCCTACTGCCAACTGGGTACTGCTCCAACCAGCCCTAAAGACATATAGATAGCGTTAATGCTTTCATGTCCGCAGTGCCTCAATTGGTTGGCGCGTCTACACGGTGAGCAGAAGGTTCCTGGTTTGAATCCAGGCTGTGGAATTTTCTTTTTTATTTTCATCAATAATTTAAACATCTGAGGTTTAGCTGAAATTCAACAAGATTTATGCCAGATGGGTCCCTCAGTATCTGTCCGAGGACCACTAAACCACCCGGGTGGAAATCTGTTCCATGCTGCTGTAGCGATATAACAGGGAAGGTTATGACCATCGTTGAGACATAAAATCAAGTGTGCGAGCATGGACGGGCGACACACTCACTCACCACGACCCAAGAAGTTCAAGGTGACACCGTCGGCAAAGAAAATGATGGCGACTGTGGGACATCCATGTCAATTTTTAGAAAGTACGTCTAACCATAAATGGACCCTTCTACTGTGTCATTTTGAGGACCTCTCTGAAGCCGTCACTAAGGAAGAAGCGACCAGGACACTTTATCAGTTGTGTTTGTTTCTGTAAGACAATACCAGACCACACACAGCCGAACTGACTATGGACACACTGACGGAACTCAAATGGGACATCTTACCACATCCTCTATACAGCTTGGATCTCTCCCTTTGTGACTGTCATCTCTTTGGGCCATTGAAAGAGTTCTTGGCAGAGGTTCGGCTCCAATGAGGAAGTAAGATAAAGCGCGAAGACGTGGTTTCGACATCAGCGCGAAGATTTCTACAGAACCAGTCCAGATTTTTTGGAGGGCTATAGCACACCAACTAAGCTAGATAGAATGTTCTTGCTTGGTATATTTTTATATCTACCCTGTAGGAATAAGTGTGTAAAATTTCAAGAAAATTGTAGGAATTACGTAAACTGGGAGCATTTTCTTATTTTGTTCCACTTGACATGGAAACACCCATTTTGGTTAATCGCGAAATCTGACATTCGGTTATATTATACAGGGTGATTCGAAAGTCCCCGAACTCCAAGTTTAAAACGTATTTGATGCAAAACTAGAGAGCACCAGGTGATCCTATGGTTGCGCCGGCGAGGGCGAATAATGATGGTCAGTCGGTAATAGTTCTCAGAAGTTTATTTTGCGGAAAATCGTACCAACGTTGCATTTAGTTCTTTAAAAAAAGTTTCCTGATGCTCCTATACTGTACAAAGGAAAAAAACTGTGTATGACTTTGTATACTAGTTTCACGAGACAGGCAGGGGCTTATGATTAGCCGAAAAGTGCCCGACGGGCCGTGGTGACGACCACGTTTATGAAGAAAATTCAAGCTTCCCTGCAGCACTCTCCGGAGTTAGCGGCCTAGTATTCAGCCTGCTAGAGGGCTACTAAACGTTCAAAGCTACGGCCGTACAGAGTTCAAGTAGTGCAATAACTTCGTCCTTTGGAATCAGAAAAACGATTTACTTACTGCTAATGTCTTAAGATTATAAGCGCGAGAGTTACGAAAATTTAAGCGCAAGAGTTTTACTGGATGAAGTTGAACATTGTTCTTGCTTGAGAACCATGACGCCACTGCTTCGGTCACCTGGAGCTCTCATGTTGTGTAGCTCATTCCAAAGGTCACACACAACCGCCCGAAGCAGCAATACTCGTTTATCTTTTATGGTTTTGCAATAAATATGTTTTAAACTTAGATTTCGGGGACTTTCGAATCACCCTGTATATACGTAAGTCTAGCTTTACTTTTTTTTTTTTCTCATTATCTCTTCTCTGAGCTTTTGAAATCAAATATAGTAGGTTTCTGAGTTAATAATCTTACTAAAGATAGAAGGGTGCTATACGTTTGAAAATATTTGTCCTCCCTCCTACAATTACTTTGATAAAATAGGGCCACTATTTTAAAAGAAAGAAAAATATCTTATAATTATATAAGAGTAGGAGTAGTAATATCGAATAAATAATTAAAAATAGTAACGTTGCAAAAGTTTCAAGTGTCAATCTATTTACCAGAATATTTTTATTCAAATATTGTATATAATTAATTAGAATTAGATTATAAATCATTTTTCTTTCTTTTAAATATGTTTATTTTATTAATGCTGAAACACAAATATATGTTTTAAATTAACTTTTCATTCATATACCGTAACTATATTTTAAATTAATATAGAAGTAGTTTTAAAACAAAATAAAAATTTAAAAAATGAATAATATTTATCCGCTACTGAACAAAAAAAAAAAAAAAAACAAGTTTTCGTTAACCCTGTTTCCGAATAAAATGCCTAATTTATATTGGCTAATATTTTGAATATCTACCTTTCTAGGAAAAATGAATAATATGAAGAATTAATTACTCACAAATATTTATTATTTTCCGTTCATAAAATGGCTTTTAACAGAAATTATAAATATTCTTTTTAAACAGCTTTATTTAATCAGCATTTAATCTCTCAACGGAAACGTCTTTAGATTTCCTTTAGCTCTACAAGCTTCCTGGAAACTTATAAGGAAGGGACATATCAAAATTAATAATAACAACATTATAACAACTTTAAAACCTAATCTTAAAATTAACGTCACCAGAATAATTTTATCACTATAGTGGATAAAAGGATCACATTTTCATGTTATAGCAGAGAAACACCAGCCTTGAATATCGAGAGCTAAATTGCATTTTAAAACACTTCAGAGAAAACTATATAAACATGAAAACTGAATTGTAAATTCGTGAATGATTAAACTAACGTAAAAAGAGAATATAAACGAATAAAACTGAAGAAACATAAGTTTAAATGGATAGTGTAGTAATTCTTTTTATATTCGAGCAAATAAAAGTTCTTTTATTTAAAAGCATTCCTACGGTATTGTTAAATGTAGTGAGCGTCATTGTTGAACCCATTCTGTGTAAGGGTATATGATTTCTTCATATTTTATTGCTAAAGCGTTTCTACGTTTTAAAATGTTTAAGCGAGCGATTAGCTCCTAGCAATAAATTTTGACACCAATATATCTAACAGAAATCAGGTGTTGATAATCTTAGGCCTAACAGCATTATGCTCTTGATAGTAATTAAATACGGATAAGAATAGCTATGGACATTACGAGTTGTTAGATATATTACATGCCAAAATCTTAGCATTGAAACTTCCCCATATTACCGCAATGTTACTATAAGAACATATACTACTAAACCAATTCCGAGTATCACTAATTACATGTTATATTCATTCTTGACACGTCGTAATGAATTGTTTGATATATAACATGCCATATTTTGTATTGAAATTTCTAAGAGTACCATATAGTTTCATTATAATACGTACTACTAAATCTGTTCCGAGTATCATTACTTACTCGTTACAAGTTCCAATCATGGCACGTCATTACAATTGTTTGATATATTACATGCCACATCTTAGCATTGAAAGTTTCCAATGGTACCATAATGGTACCCTTACAACACGTGCCATTGTACCCAATTTTGACAATCATTAAATTTACTTTATATTCTTTCATGACACGGCACTAGAACTTGTTTAATGTATTACATGCCATAGCATTGAAACTTCCCAATGGTGCCGTAATGGTAACATTAGAACGGGTACTACTAAACCAATTCCGATTATCAATAATTACACCTTAAATTCATTTTGCTACATCGTAACGAATTGTTTGATATGTTATATGCCATATCTAAGCATTGGAAGTTTCCAGTGATACCATATGGTACCATTACAGCACGTGCTATTGTAGCTATTCAGGCTATCTCACCTTCGTACATATCTTGCCTTACATTTATTGATTGATGAAAACAACGTGAAATAGCTAATTCTTTTTCATGTTATGAAACTAAATAATAAGGTTACTGCTAAAAAAGAAATCCTTTTGGTTTAAGCAATCAGCACCGATCTTCTCTTTCTGTAATCGTTTATCATGTAAGTCTTATACGCGCACTATCCCAAAAACGTATAGAGCACGCGCATCGCCGAAACGAAATGCATATAACGCGTTTTTCCCAATGATGAGGACGATTCGTCTCTTCCAATAATTCACTCTTCCCATTGCAACGCAATCTATTGTTGGACTTGTGTCTACAGAAGGATGGTCGGACATCCGGACAAACAGATCACATAAGCACGTTTCTAAGAAAATCAAGTTTTAATCGTAGAAATTTTATTTATATTTACCATTCGCTGGCTACAATCGTCATCAGTAACTTCTGAACAGAATGCCTTAAGAAAACTGATCATCTTTTCGTTGGTATGTCATTGTCTCTTAATTCCTTATCCAGTTGTGCAAGAATGACTTTCTTCCTTATGGAAATGCTTCAAATATTATAAATCGTAAAAATGAAGTTTCCAATTTCACACTATAAAATATTTGTTGATTTTATTATTTAGGCCCATTGTAAAGGGGAGCAACAACGTCGCATCTATACAGAGTGTAAATGGACGACGTTTCACAAATTTAAGGATAAGTAGAGGATGAAACTCTGAGCAAAAAAGTCTAGTCGCGTTTTTCGGTCTGTGGCTCCGTTAAAAAGTTATAGAGCTCTAAAGTTCGGTATCGGTAAGGAATACCGGTATCGGCCAGGGTGATTCTAAAAGGTCGTGCCCAAATGAAAAGGCAGATATAGGGTGAAATTCTGAGCAAAAATGTCTAGTCGCGTATTTCGATCTGAGGCTTCGTTAAAAAGTTATAGCGCTTTGAAGTTTCGTGACGTCACTTCCGGAAATCTATCTTGATACAGACGCTGAGCAATTTTAAACTTAGCGCTATAACTTTTTAACGGAGCCTCAGATCGAAAACGCGACTAGACTATTTTGCTCAGAATTTCACCCTCTACCTGCCTTTTCATTTGAGCACGACCTTTTAGAATCACCCTGGCCGATACCGATACCGATATTCCTTACCGATACCGAACTTTAAAGCGCTATAACTTTTTAACGGAGCCACAGACCGAAAAACGTGAGTAGACTTTTTTGCTCAGAGTTTCATCCTCTACATATCCTTAAATTTGTGAAACGTCGTCCATTTAAACCCTGTACATTCGATTTTAATTTCAAAATTCCGTCTGAGATACTTGAAAGGACTGCCAATAGAAAAAAGTCGGTATCAATATGAAGTCACACTATCAAAATAATTTAAGAATGTGCATTACTTGTTTTCAAGCCCGCTTATCCGTTAGGGTCGCGGGGACAGCAGCGCAATGGACGATCTCCAGCGCTTGCGATATTCCGCTATCAGGCGCATGTCCTCAATGGTAATTCCGTATCGCCTGGCCATATCAACGCAACTGAGAACTCTCTGTGCGGAGAAGTAGCGGTTCAATATCTAAATGCTCTCTTAATTATGAGCGTATGCGCTCTAGTAGGGGAAACATCTGCCACATCTCTTTCGGATATTGCCCAACACGCAGGATCAGAGGTGAGAATGAAGACAAAAATACACTGAACTGCAAGATTATTATGACCACACCATCAGTAGTAGATTGGGCCACCTTTTACCTTCCATACTGCAGCGATTCTTCTTTTCAGTGACTCCACGAGATGTTGAAAGATGGTGCGAGGAATAGGACACTTTGCCTGATGAATAGCACTGTCCAGTTGTAAAAGATTTGATGGTTCTGGAACCACCTGCCTGATGGCTCTTTTAACTTCGCCCCACAAATGCGCAATTGGATAGAGATCTGGTTATTGTGAGGGACCACCTAAGGAAGCTTAAGCCACCCTGTCACAAAGGGTTGTGAACAAAGCCGAGCGCGAGCGGAATCACCAGCACTTTAAAGCTGCTTCCAGAGCCAGGACACAGGCGCCATCTATTGTCAATAGTGTCATCATTAATAATTATAATAGATTAAGTAAGCGTATGGGGCGTAAGCGTGGCAATAGATGGCAGAGCAAAAATCCTGTGTTCGGAAGCGTCCGCGAATTGCGCAATAGCGCGAGATTTGGCAGGAAGGCCTGGCACAAAGTAAAATCAAGGAGAGAGTACGAGCCAGCCACCCGAGATAGACGTAGGGCACGAGCTCCGAATGAGGAACTTTGACACAGGAACCTTTGTGTACGAACTTGATGTCTATTTCTTCTGGAGCTCTACGAGTGACTACGAGCACCGTAACTCGGATATTCTGGCATCGCACGTGCCTGTGAACTCGAGAACGGCGAGCGAGTCGCCGCGAACTGTTTGCGTTAATGAACTTGTCTCTGTTTCTTTGGATGCAGCAGCCCTGATAGCGACGTCCGACCGGCCGGCGCCAGCACCCATTGATACGACGAAGCTCGCCCGGAGGTTGGCATAGTTGCTAATTCATACGCCCAGCTGTCTACGGAAGAATCAACGAGGTTCGCCCCATTAGTGGCAGCTTTCTTGGAAGAGGTTCGCTGGCAGCTCTACACAATTCCGCAGCCATTCGTTATAAGCAACTTGGTGCTGGTTATAGGATTGTCGAAGCCCGAGCTTCAACGGAGGCGCCCGTGTGAGAGCGTGAAAACGAACCCGGAGACGTATACGTGGACGTTGGTAGCCCCATGGGGCTTGACAGGATTCCTTTACGAAGATTTAGGCGCCTACTACATTTCTCAGAGGTAAGCTGGCTCATGTTTGTATTTCTAAGTTGCTCAAGCCAGTTATTTCTTAGGCTTTCGCTGAAGCCAGTTATTTTTGTTTCTTTATAGGACTAGCTGTCCCTGAATTCAAACGCAGTGCGTCGCTGCGACCTTGGGAAGAGAGTCCCGTTTGGCAGTGCTTTATAATCAAGTTTACGAGTCAACCTCAGGAATATTTATGAATCATTTTTGTCGTTTGACTGTCTTTTCTCTAGCGCGCCCTAAGCGCTTATCATTCTAACAATTTTTGTAACTAAAGCGAACTTTATTCCGCTTATTGACTTGTAGGCCGTTATTCGACGGTTCCTTTTTCAAAACCCGTATTATCTTATACGTGGCCCTGCATTGTACGCCTTTCAAGACGATAGTTTTTTGTACAGGAGCATTTATTCAAAACTTTTGCTGTATTTATTCGTGCTAACCCTTTGTTTAATAAATGTAATTATAATATGACTACATTGCTGTCTTCATTTTTCCACTGCGCTATAAAATATTCGTGACACTCCCTCATGTTGTTAAAAAGGTTTACCAGAAACTGTGGATATAATAACCATAAGTAAAAAGGAGAAACACTTTTCCACAAGAACTAGGAGAATTTCTCCTTGTAACTTTTGCTCCCTCATGTTCTTGAAATCACTCCTGCGCAATAAGAGCACCGTGGCATGGCGTATTGTCTTGTTGGAAGAAGTCGTCTTCATTTTGATACATCATCAAGATAATAGGATGAGCTTGATCAACAACGATACGTGAGTACAGTAAAATCCCGTTACAACGTACCTCACATTAACGTACATTTCAGAATATCGTACAAATTTAAAATCCCCGGCCGAAATCTAGGTATTTTAGTGCTAAAAAGTCAGTTTTCTATATGAAAAATAAAGTACTTTCTATTTAATTTTACCATTTTTCATAACTTGACAGCATAAGCGACTCTAACGATGTTACATTTTGTCGCTAGGTGATGCTGAATCCTGCTGTCGCGACAGACTTTTGAGACACCGTTCGAACAATGAAAGATGGCAAATGGGCAGGCTCTCTTATCACTGGGTGCGTTCGGATAAGAGTCACTCATGAATTTCTCAAGTATAGGAGAATTCTATGTGAAACATGTGAAAATTCGAGAATTCACATACATCTCGAACGCCTCGGTGATTCGACCACTTATCCAATATGGAGAATATGATTTAGCTAAACGCTTCTTTTGAATATTATTTTCTGATGGCACGTAGTACATTACAAATTACATAGGTCAGACAATGAAGCACTCAAACACCACATAAATTAGTGGCTACGTAACTGGTTTAAAATTTATGCGGCGCCATAACAATCTGCAGTGAAGCATGTGACGAAAGCTGCGGGCCTA
>JAHWFO010027302.1:0-20429 GCA_023313115.1 Rhysida immarginata
TTTTTTTTTCGCACGTTGCCCAAGAAGGACTATTGTTACCCTTTTAAAAAAAAAGGACGAAGTGTCAATTGTTTAAGTAGCTATTTGATAATTATTGAAATTTTTATACTTGACATAAGTTTCGTTTTTCGTAAAATCTTTATCGAATGGCGATACCGTTCATTTACTCAGTAGTTGAATTCATTAAAATTTTCTCTTGAAACGTGCCTACAGATTGTAGCATCATTTGTACTTAATTGTCGAGTTTATTTGGCCGCACGTTGAAATTCAGTTTATTTCTGGATTCTATTGTTACCCTTTAATTTAAAGGATGATGTTGTGATTATTTATAATTAATTTGCTTCCACAGTTTCCAAAATTGTCTTTTTATGGGTTCTCTTTATTCAGTTAATATGCATATTTATTTACAACTAGTATACAAATAAAACTAACTTGTGTTATTTACACGTACGCTTTTACAATGAGTGTCTTATTTAAAATTCCACTGCGCCAGATTTCTGACCGTGACAGCATGACTTCCCCAATAAAAAGCCGAAGTTCTTACACCCCAGCGGGAATTGCCCTGTATATCAGAGTAGTTTTACATACAGTTTAATTAATGCAATTTTAAAATTCTTTCGTTGGTACCTGCTCAGTGGATGCTTTTTCGAAAACAAGAAGTTCATGAGAAGGTTTCTGAGCTAGAGAAATGGCTGAGAGGTTCAGGTTACATTGCGTGGAAACGCTTCGTTGCCTTGTTCTGCTGCAGGTTTCCTCAGGTGCAATGGGCAGAATATAGCACTGAATCGCTTGATTCTGGAAAGATACCGCAGTTGGCAATTGTTCAAAGCGTGTTATATTTGAGAAATTTTTTACACTTTTTATTTCTTTAAAGAAAAGAAAAATTATAGAAATTTTATTAATCTGACTTATTAATGAGTGTTATGCAATGAGATTAATAAAGATACGGTGATTTGTTTATACCGAGTTTATTCACACCCGACAAAAAATGTTTACTATTGAAATTGCTTACGGCAAATGAGAATCTAATTTATTGCATCTTAATTTCATCATACCTGCGGTTTGGATGGGAGCTCTCTTCCAGCTGTTTGTTCCGTGAGCTGCATATTACATTGTGTGGATGTATTCCGCAAGCATTTACTCGTGCTCATCTCTGCCTGGCATGGATGTGTCTCGGTCGGAAAAATACAGCATTGAGTCGAGCGATTTTGGACAGATATACATGTCTGTACTTGTGCTACACATAATTCTGTTAACTTTGAATCAAAAGAAAAATATTAAAATAATAACTGAATGTGTTTAATATGAAATAGGTCCATTTTTCCTAAACATTTTTTTGAAATTCTCTTGGGACAAAGAAACTATTCGCTTTTGTTTCTCTGAAAAGTGTTTGGACATGTTAGACTAATCATTAATTTTTATACAATGGACGTAATGATTATTTAAGAAGTATTAAAAAAATCACAACTGGTTTTTTGCAGATCATAAATTATAAGAATAACTTACAAGAAAATTAACATTAAAGATGATAAAGTAGAAATTGTAATTATAGACTATATGATACAAAAATCGAAATAACGCTATTATATCAGGGTGTCTCACCTAAAGTGAACCAATAGCTAATTCTTAAAATACAAATCTGACAGAGTACATTTAATGAAAGAATTATTGTATTTTTATGTGAGGGGTTTTTATGTGTATTCCATTTCCTGAAAAAACAGTGCCATTTTCGGGTATGGAAGTCAACTTTGAAATGTGCAATAAAACCCCTATTTTTAAAGGTATTTTTAGATTGTACACAAGTTTTGAGAAATGTTTTATTCTTGGTGTTTTTTCAATTGAACCAACCGTTTAGGAGATAGAGGCACTGAGAGTGTGGTATGTTTGGATTTAAAGAAAAGGCAAAAACAAACATTTTTCATCAATTTAAACGAAAACATTTATTTTAACAACATTTCTTGTACAACCATTGTTTTGCATGACTGTAAACATTTTATGTTCAAATAAAACCATTGTTATTCATTTTATAATACAATGTTTAGGAACAATTTCGGTCTTTTGCCTTTTCTTTAAATTCAAACACACCATGCTCTCAGTCAGTGCCCCTATCTCCTAAACGGTTGGATCAAAAGCACATAAGGATGTGCTCTTAGTTGGATCAATTGAAGAATAAAACATTTTTCAAAAATTGTGTACAATCCGAAAATATTCTACCTTAAAAAATAGGGTTTTCCATTGCACATTTCAAAGTTGACTTCCATATTCAAAATGGCATCGGTGTTTTTGGAAATGGAATACCCATAAAAACCCCTCACATAAAAGTACAATAATCCTTCCATTAAAAGTACTCTTGTCAGATTTGTATTTTAGAAGTTCAGTTTAGGCGAGACACCCTGTATAACATCTATTAGGAAAATCATTTCAATTGAGTAAGCAATACGGTAGAATTTATTCATATTTTGCCATTGCATTTCGGTTTTTCATCTACTTCACGGGCCTAAAGATTGCAAATTGGTAAAAAAATGACAACCATTTATAGTAAAAACAAACTTGGATATGCTAAACATGTTTCGAAGAATATAAGTTTTAAATAACTTATAACGAATCTTGAAAATCTGGTAAAGCGAATAATTGTCCGCATAAGTAATGTAAATAAAATTAATCTGTCATTTCATGGATTGAATTACGCTTGCCTATGGAGCTTATTCTAATATTATAAGTAGAATTAATGAAAATAATATCCCTTAAAATGAATAAACGTTATTCAATTCCGTTGTGTTTAAAGAAGTATTTTTATCTATAGTCTAAATTTCTTATAATTTTTATGATAGTATGTTAACATATGTTTTAGTTGGATTTATTTTAATATACTTACCTTCGTCTGTGCACTCCCACTAGCCATATCAAATCAACAAATGATTTTGAGATTTAAAAAATAAAAAGGTGACTGTCGTTCACCGACTCCGAGAGACGAAATAAAAAATAAAATGGTGCCAAATGATGGCTTTCGGGTACGCGCACACTGTCAATTAAAAAAGTCGGGCGATCAAAAAGTTGGTCGAGGAAAAAATTGTTCACGCTAATTTCGCGCGCACAATCTCTTCTAAATAGTTCCTGGAATCCTTTTAATTTCAAGATCAAATCTTAATGACAAAATGAGATAGGTAAATAAATTAAAATAAATACACAAATTAAATTTGTAAAAATTTAATGTAATAAAATTAAAGTATAATAAATAAAATAAATCAAAATAGAATAAAGTAAATAAAATAAAATAGAATAAAATATATAATAAAAATTAAAAAAGATAAAACAAATAAAATAAAAAAAAATAAAATAAAAAGGAAAAATTAATTAAATATAAAAGCAAGAATAAAGTTAAAGTATTTTAAAAATAATATAAATATATAGATAAAATAAACAGTCAATCGTAATGAAATAAATAAATTAATAAATAAAATAAAAAATTAAAATAAAAAATCGGTAATAAAAATATAAAATAAAAATATATAAAAGCTAAAATATATATAAAAAATATATAAATAAAATAAAATAAAAAAAAAGTTTAAGAAACTTCTATTAATTCTAAATTATCACACAATTATGCTAAGCATATAGCAGTTTATTGAAAACCTCATTAATATCAACCTTTATAAATAATCAAAATAAGATTAATTATAATAATTAGGTCTTCAAGTACTATAATTATTTGATAAAACTGGTAAAAACATTATATTATATTATATTATCTTTTTCTTTTTTGTTTTTATTTTTTTGTAAGCTTATTTTTTTGTTCGCTTATTTTTGTCCATAATTTTTTTTTGAGATTTTTACTGAATATTTATTTAAAATTATAAATAGGAGGTCGTTTTTCGATTTCACTTAAAAACAGTTCTTAGAGCTATTTATAGAGCCTCTATATCAATTGACATTTTTATGAGAGATTAAAAAAAAAAGATATTTACAGCAAAATCCATCTGAAAAAAATTCCCAGATAAAATAATACTGCAGAACTTGCAGTATATATAGAAAGTTTTAACAGGTTGGGGGGTAAGGGGGGGGGGTTGATAATTTTTTAGTTCAGAGCAACGAAATCATCACCAGTGTGCGCGCCCCTTTTATATCCTATTCTATTCGAGTGAGCAACAATTGAGTTGCCTTGAAAATGGATCTGGTTGCATCCTTAGTTGCTGCAGCCTTTTAGTTGACAATGTGCGCGCTGCTACAGATCTTCATGTAACTCATTTTGGGCAACTATTCTATTCTATTCTATTCTATTCTATTCTATTCTATTCTAGTGTAATCCATTTAGTTAATAAGAAAAGTTGCCAGAGTGCACGTACCCTTTTTCCCTCTCCCTATAAAATAGGAATAGGAAATTAAATTGTTTTGAATCACTAGAATTTCTGAAGTCCTGATCCCGTTGAGGACGGAGCGACTTCGTTTCCGAAATAATTATCCGGCATTTCTCCTGGTAGATTAGAGGTCTTCACTTGAAGGTTCCTTTGAAACGGTTCGATTCCATTTTAATTCTTTATTGTTTAGTAAGATTAGGAAGAAAAAAATGTTTCTCCGACTTAGTAAATACTTTCTAAATTCTATCAAAAAATAAACAATTTTACCATATTTAATGTGAAAATTTGCTTGTACGTTTTTCTTTTTTGTTTTTGTAGTGTCTAAATAATTATTCATAGGAATGCACATGGAATTTGCATGCAAGCTCTAATACGCTTGTCATCTTTATGCCAACAAAAAAAGGCACAAAAGGGCTCCTAAAGGACTAAATATAGTAGGATTTTAATCGATTATCATGGAATTTATTCTTTCTTGGGATTTTCCGATAAATACTTTTCCAATTTCGTTAGGCAGATTTTAATTTTCTTTAAGACGGATTTTTAATTGTTCTATTACTATGTTTATAATAAAAATTGAGTGCATAAATTTTTAATAAGAGAATGGGTTTTAGAAATAAAAAATACATCACTTGTCTCTGGTAATATCAGTCGTTCGGAATCCTGTCATTTGTGTAAAGTATGAAAACGGCAGTAGAGATAGGAGCTAAAGGGAGATTAAAAACTTTATTTATTTTTAAAGTTAAAACTATTTCTTAAAACTAAAACAATAGTTGACTAATTGAAATTTTGTTAAGAAAAATTATAACCACCTGTCTGACGAAACTATTGCGTGCGTTCACTTTTTTCTGAGGGGATAACCCCTCAAATTATAACCAAATCAATTATAACACTCCCAGTCTTAATGTATAAGGAAGGGGAAAAACCCCAAACAAAACCCCCAGAGTAAAAGTTAAAAAGAGGACATAATCTCCAGATAAAGCCTTAATTTTTGTATCATTTTTCCATTTTTTTTTTTTATTTTTAGATTTTTAATTTTTATCGAGTTATCGGAAAACTTACTGAACTTTTTTCCCCTTTTATATTGGTGGGGGGGGTTCTTAAATAAAGTTGCTAAGAATATATTACTGAATAATTTTTTTTAATCTTATTGTGGAAATTATTCGTACAATCGGAATAATTTTATGTTCCGCCACATGGTCTTATGGCGCAAATATAAAAATTCCAATAATTGATTGACCATAGCATTGTATTTCTTAACTAGCTGATATATACGGCCTTGTTCGGGCTCTTTGTTTGATGAAATTTCGCAATAACTGAATGTGAATTGTGACATTCGTCAATTACAACTTCTGTGTGTACCCCCCCCCTCTCCACGTGTTGGTAAATCATCGCCTGTTAATAGAGATGGGAGACCCCAAGTTGCCAGCGGCCGCCCCGGAAGCTTTGTGACTAATTTGGATCGTGACCACCAGGGGCGAGGAGATCGAAATGGCAGGCAGCCAATCAGGATCGTGATAACGCGCATAGAGTTATGGGTAATGCTAGGGGGATATATAAGGCGGGTCTTTCGAATGAGGGGCATCGTGGATCGTGCCTTCCTGAGAGAACTTAGCCGAATGTGTATCTTCAAGACTTCGCTCCTAGATCTTCACAACTGTAAGTACCCTGTTCTTAATGTATCCCCTAGCAGCCCTTACTATGCGATTAGAAACCTATCCCAAGCCGGGAACTTGCTTGGTCTCTCGTAATAACTGATCTCGATCGTATTTTAGGATTATTGTATTTCGCGTCCGTTAGGGACAGTGCTGTTTATTTATTTTATTGCCTTTCTATTTTTAACATTCTTTAATGTATCCCCAACTTGTTGATTAAATTATTTTATCGTTTATTTACGCCACTGTTGACCCTTGTCTTTCATTATATTCAAATATTTAAATATACACCTATTTAAATTATCACAATGGCGCCCGAACTAAATGTGTCTAGTGGCGGTGGCGACGACTCTCAGTCGGTTGTTAAGAGTGATTCCATTGTGGGTTTCACTAATCTAATCCCTACATTCACTGGAGATGAAGGCTCCATATCCGTAAAAGCGTTTTTTGACGCCGTGGATGCCATTGCGCAGATAGCGGGGTGGTCGGAATCCGTCATGTTAGGCGTTGTCCGGTCGAAGTTAAAAAGCAAGGCCGCAGCGAGCTATAGTGACCATTCACTGTCCGAATCGAACAGCTATAGCGAGGTAAAGCATTCACTATTGGAGATTTTTTTTAAGGACGACGATTTAGAATATGCGGAGCTTCACTTTTATCAGGCAAAACAGAAGATTGATGAAAATGTCCGCCAGTATGCAAACAGACTGCGTCTCTTGTTTCGGCATATGGCGAGGGCAGATGATTCATTTAATGATCATAAGGATCAGACGCTTCTTAAAAAATTAAAGAAGACAGTACGCCCGGAACTTCGGATGGTGTTCATGATGAAGGAGCCAGACTCCTTTGATAGTGCCGTCAAATTAGCGGCCGAAGCGGAAAGTTTAGGCGTCTCCAAGCGAGCGCAGATGTGTAGTAATAACGCCGAGGCCATTCGAACTGATGTCCGGTCGGAAATCAGACAAATGTCAGCCGATCTCACATCTACGATGGAGGCGCATATAGCTGATTATCATAAACAACTGGATGCACAGGCGGCAAAACTAGATTCCATGCAAAAACAGATCACTGCATTGGAGAAAGGGAGGGAGCCTCAGCGAAAAACATTTAGGCCTAAGAAAGGAAACGGCTGCTGGAAATGTAACAGCCCAAGCCATCTATCCCGTAACTGTCATTTAAACTAGAACGGACCGAGCAGGTGGCCACAACTCGGTCCTCTTATACAGTCACGAACGAAGTCTTAGCCAGACGCGGAGACAACGATCTCTTTTACATGGATGTCAAGATAGGGGACATGGCTATCCCCATGATCATTGACACAGGGAGCGAGATTTCCCTGATTCATAACGAAACTGTCCGCAAGTTAGGTGATAAAGTTACCATCATCCCTGAAAACATAATCTAATCGGGAATTAATAACTCCAGTTCCATCAGCCAAGTGATTACAGCTGATGTCTTTATAGGGCGATCATATTTCAAAAATCGTCGATTCCTTGTCCATGACTTCAAGGACCGCAAGTACAAAGGAATCATTGGGAATGACTTTATCACCAAGGCCGAGTTTAGATTCCGGGATGCTAAAGCCGAAGAGATTGTCCTCGCCCAAACTACGGTGATTGACGGCATCGAAAAAGGGGATCTTAATGGTGTCATTAAGACACAGCTGGATGAACTACTAGAGGTTCACGCGGAAAACTTTGCGGAAGAAATAGTAATGCTATCTGGGGTTAATAATGTGATGGTGAAATTTGACATTGACCAATCCCGCCCCGTATTTGTGCGCCAATACCCTATTCCGAAAATCCATCTTGACGCTCTGAAGACCAAGATAGACTCATACTTACAGGCGGGTATTATCGAACCGAGCCGGTCACGTTGGAACTCCCCGATTCATATTGTTAAAAAGAACAATGGCAACATAAGGTTAACGACGTCACTACTGCTCTGGATTATCCCATGCCTAAAATCCATGATATCCTAAATAATCTGCATGAATACAACTTCTTTAGTGTCCTTGATCTCAACTCTGGATATTACCAGCTCCCTATAACCCCTGAACTTAGGAAGTGCTTTGCATTTCAGACACCCTGGGGCAAGTATCAATTAACTCGTATGCCTCAGGGTGCGAAGAACTCTGCCCACACATTCCAGTCGTATATGACTGACCTTTTGTATGAAAGGCGCTACCAAAGCGTACATGTTTTCCAGGATGATGTGCTGGTCTTTACTAAGACGGCCGAAGAACATCTGGAAACCCTCAGGTGGGTATTGAATATTTTCAAGACACATAATATCATCATGAAGCCATCGAAATGCAAAATAATGATGACAAAGGTGCTCTATCTTGGACATATAATATCTCGAGAAGGCCTGACCCCTGACCCCAGAAATGTCAGTGCCATTGCCAACCTAGAAACCCCGTGAACGGTGAAGCAGGTGCGTTCCTTCATTGGCGCAGCTAACTTTTATAGACCGTTCATCCGTAACATGTCCAAAATCATAGCCCCCCTAACGAATCTGACCAAGAAGGGTGCAAGGTTCGTATGGTCCCACGAGTGCCAGGAAGCTTTTGAATCATTAAAAGCGGCCATTATGAATCCCCCTGTTCTCACCCCTCCAGACTACACCAAACCTTTTCTGCTCTATACTGATGCGTCGGCGGAGGCCATTGGTGCCGTCCTTCAGCAGGAGACCGACCAGGGCATCCGGCCCATCGCATTTTTCAGCGCTAAACTTAACGAGGCCCAGGCGAACTACTCTGTCATCGAGAAAGAGCTACTGGCAATGGTCCAAGCTCTCAGACAATTTAGGCCTATGGTATTGGGTTTTCCTATCCACCTGCTCTTTGATCATAAACCTCTCTCTTTCCTAGCTAACATCGGGGCTATGAATCAGCGCCTTTTGCGCTGGTCTCTGGAGATTCAAGAATTTGATCTCCAGATTTCTCACATTAAAGGCGAAAGGAATGTGGTTGCTGACTTCCTATCTCGTCCTCCTGTGAGGGAGTGTAATGGAATCATTAAAGTGATCAAGGATAATTTGAAAGAGGATATAAGATCCTCCCAGATCACTGATTCCATGTTTAGTGAAATTTACAATTCACTAATGAAGGGGAACAAAACACCTGAAAAATTTAAAATTTTTGGAGATTTCAGAGTGCAGAACGGAATTTTGAAATGTTTTCCCAGAGGTCAAGCGAAGAGAGAGAGAGAAAGAGATCGGGGTGCCGGTAAAGTGTGCATAGGGGAAGAGATGAAAATTCGAATTATCGAAATGGCTCATAACAACAAGCTAGCGGGCCATAAGGGTATAACAAAAACTATCAACGAGCTAAAAAGATTCTACTTTTGGCCGTCGCTAGGTAAAGATGTCAACAAATACATTCAAGCATGTCAAACTTGTCAAAAATGCATATTAAAAAAGGGACCATCCCCCTTTCAGCAAGGAATAAGGGCCGAACGCCCCTTTGACAAAATGGCTGTCGACATCATAGGTCCGATGTCGGAAACGGAGAATGGAAACAAGTACATCCTAGTGTGCATCGATGTGATGTCACGCTACCCTGAGGCATTTCCTCTTAGGGATCAGAAGGCCACTACTGTTGCTACGGCACTTGTAGAAGGCATCATCTGCCGGTATGGAATCCCAAAGGAAATGATATCAGACAGGGGAACTAATTTCACATCCGAAGTAATGCGCAATGTACTGGAGGACCTCGGCATCACACACGTATGCACTACGTCATATCGTCCCAACTCCAACGGTCTCGTTGAGCGAGCAAACCAGAGTATCCTTGAAATACTAAGACGCTTGTGTGATGGGAAACCTCACATATGGGACGAGTTTATTAACGCTGCCCTTTTTAGCATTAGGACCACCGACAATGAAAACACGAGGGATACCCCGGCCTACGTCCTATACGGGTTTGATCCCTGTACACCTTGGGAAGCGGGTATCAAGGAAAGGGAAACTAACATTGACCCAGACAAATACAAGTCTGAACTAACAGCCAAACTGAGAGTCGCACGCAACCTTGCTAACCAAGAAAGTAATACAAGAAGGGACGCTAAGATTGAGAAACGTAATCACGGGAGGCATCTAAAGGAATTCCAAATAGGAGATAAGGTTCTCCTCTTAATCAAGAACAGAGGCAAAAATAAACTGGGTCATCAATATAGGGGGCCCTTTCGTATAACTCGGAGGTTGAGCTCCGTTAATTACGAGATCCAGGGATCCGGTCTTCGGGAGAGACAGGTTGTCCATATCGATAGGATTAAGGCTGCATGGGGGAACATGGGATCAAGGGGAACTCGTTGCAGATCCAAGACCACACCCAGACCAGAAGGCAGCGAAGACGAAGACCCAGAGGCAGAGGACGACCACATTATTCTTCCTCCGACTGAGGAACGAGGAGAACCCCAAATCGAAGTGGAGGAGCAAGACGGACCCGTAGTCCCACCAGACGGTGACGCTCACGCCAGAGGCCAGGACCGATACAATCTCCGCAGAAAACCAAGAATCGACTACAGGCAGCTCCACAATGGACCCACCCTGACGAGCGAGGTTAGGAACATCCACAGAATCGCACCGAGTGCTCAACACTTCACTATGGAAGGGGGAAGTTGTGACATTCGTCAATTACAATGCTTTGTAACTTCTGTGTCTACCCCCCCCTCTCCACGTGTTGGTGAATCATCGCCTGTTAATAGAGATGGGAGACCCCAAGTTGCCAGCGGCCGCCCCGGAAGCTTTGTGACTAATTTGGATCGTGACCACCAGGGGGCGAGGAGATCGGAATGGCAGGCAGCCAATCAGGATCGTGATAACGCGCATAGAGTTATGGGTAATGCTAGGGGGATATATAAGGCGGGTCTTTCGAATGAGGGGCATCGTGGATCGTGCCTTCCTGAGAACTTATGCCGAATGTGTATCTTCAAGACTTCGCTCCTAGATCTTCACAACTGTAAGTACCCTGTTCTTAATGTATCCCCTAGCAGCCCTTGCTATGCAGTTAGAAACCTATCCCAAGCCGGGAACTTGCTTGGTCTCTCGTAATAACTGATCTCGATCGTATTTTAGGATTATTGTATTTCGCGTCCGTTAGGGACAGCGCTGTTTATTTATTTTATTGCCTTTCTATTTTTAACATTCTTTAATGTATCCCCAACTTGTTGATTAAATTATTTTATCGTTTATTTACGCCACTGTTGACCCTTGTCTTTCATTATATTCAAATATTTAAATATACACCTATTTAAATTATCACAGAATGTACAGACACGAAAAATTCAGTTTTATTTTATGTATAGAAGATAAACAGAAGAAAGAAAGAAATGATTGATCGAGATCAAAAGTACCCAAAATGTTGACCCATTCTACATTTCATTAAAATTCGTTCAATGGTTTTTGTGTGATGTGCATACAAACAGACAGACAAAACTTCCAAAAATGATCTTAATGCGTTCTATCACTTATTCCCCATCCCCCAGATGTCCCATCGTTTCACAAGCCCCTCAAAACCAGTAAGACTAGGAAGCCATCAATTTCATTTCCTGGCAAGTTGGAGCGGAGTTCAGGCTTTAAACTAATTTAACAGGGATTTTTCACTTAATAATTTAATACAGGGTCGGGACGTATTAATATGACCACCTGCTATTATCCAGAATATCCACCTTTGGCGAGAACCACAGCAGCTAGTCGATGTGGCAGAGAGTCAAAAGTCCTCGGAAGGTGGTTGCAGGTATCTGAGACCATTCGGCGATCTGTGCATCCCGTAATTCCATCACCGTGCGTGGTGGAGGGTCCAGCTTGCGGACATCGCGATCGAGATGGCCCCACAAATGTTCAATAGGGTTGAGGTCCGTGGAGTTTGGTGGCCATGGGAGTAGCTTAAATTCATCCTCATGCTCCTCAAACCAGTCGTGGACAATTTTGGCAGTATGGCAGAGAGCATTGTCCTGTTGAAAGGTGCCATCACCCTGAGGAAACAATGTCGACATGAAGGGGTGTACCTGCTCTGCGACATCATCAGGTAACGAACAGCATTCTGTGTACCCTCTAGCGGTTTCAGTGGACTCAGACCATACCATGAAAACATCCCCCAAACAGTAACACCTTCCCCAACAGCCTGTCGTCTACCAACGATGGTGTCGGGATGCCTGTTCTCAGATGCTTCCCGGCGAATTCTCCATCGTCCGTCCACTCTGTTCACCAGAAACCGCGACTCATCAGAGAAAGCAACCCTTTGCCACTCGGCCGAGGTCCAATGGCGATAGTCCATTGCGAATTGGAGGAGTTTTCGGCGATGCACAGGCGTCAACATGGATGCTGTTACCATACGCCTGCTCAGGAGCCCCAACCTCAAGAGGGGTCGTTGCCTGTCTTGGTGCTGATACGCCTCGTGGCCCCACTGTTCATTTGCTGCGTCAGTTGCTCAACAGTGGCACGCCGATTGGCCTTGGCCAGGCGTCGTAAGCGACGCTCGCCTCTAGGATCGATGGCCCGTGGGGCCCCACAGTTACCTCTTCGGTTGCTCGAAACTGTCTGGTTCGTCCAGTCACGGTACACCTTCACAACGGCAGCCCTAGAGCAGTTCACAAAGGTGTCCATTTCTGAAATGCTGCCCCCCTTGGCCCGATAGCCAATGATCATCCCCTTTTGGAGGTCCGACAGGCCACTTGCTCTGCCCATGACGGCGACAATTGCTGTGTTAACGGATGCTACTACACGTCTGCTGTTGTCAGCATTTAATGATATGCAATGATTTTTCATCTGCATACCATGGGACGTTTCAACATGTTCGAGGAAAGTGGTCATATTAATGGGTTCCGACCCTCTATGTTCAACCTTCATAATTTCATCACTTCACCAACAGTTCCGTTGCACAATCCTTTTAACGTCCATAGGTTTTGACGGATCATTACCTTGTAACCTTTTAACAACTGCAGATAAGAAGGGAGTCCGTGTGCTTCCTCAGATGATGCCTCCCGAGCAGCGTTGTTATTGTGTTCAGCAGCAATAAATGTAACAGGTACACCTAAGTTACGAAGGCATGATTCGTTATGTTCCGAAATTTCCTTATTGCGAGACATCAATGTAATGGCGTTAGAAAAATGGGCTTTCTCATTAAGATTGTAACTTACAAATCTAGATTTTAACAGAAGAAAGTCACTTTCACATACTTCACCAATTGTGAGACGATTGAGTAGTTCACGAAAAGGTGTCTGGTTTTCACCTACTTGACGCATAATTGTTGTTAAATGAAATACTTTTTTCCTTGAACAGCAAAAGTAGACTATGGATTTGGTTGCTTGTACATAGGTGTATCACCGACAGGAAGCAACTAAATAAAAGTCGCCCGAAAGCAACAATGCATATCCTCTAAGAATTTCATGTTGTTTTTCTGGATTTCCTTGACAAAGTTGGTTGTTTATTTTGCCCAGTAAGTCAACACCCCTAGACAGAAAGCCTGAGCACAGAAACTGTATACATTGTTACATCATCATGAAACGGCCAAATTTAGGGTTTATTATTGATGGAAATACGATTAACAATAGCCGCTTCCGTGTGCTGTAACAATATATGACGTATTTGTGCACAGGCCTTCTGTCTAGGGGTGCGTTCACTTATTCACTTGGAGTCATTCAGATTGACTCCCGTGACTCTGAGTCATTTGGATTCCGTTTCTTTATTTGCTCTGAGTCATTTGGTCTCCATTTCTTTATTCGCTCGGAGTTAACTTCCTTGACCTCCAACATCAGGGTACGCTTGGACTCTTTCGGAGTTTGTTTCTTTATTCGCTTGGAGTGCGACTCGGGTTAACTCCCTTAACTCCTGCTTTCAAGCTGGAGTCATCGGAGTCAAAAAATTTAATGAGAAAGACGACGCAACAATGAAGAGTGCCAACAAAGTTGATAATTTCAACGATGATTAATTTTGTTACAATGAGATATCGTTTGCGAGCGCGCTTTTTAAGAGCCGTGGCAACCACACATACAAGAGAAGACTTTATTTCTTCAAGCTGGCGCGTACGTTGTTTAACTATCAACATGGCCGCCTCTATCTTTCGAAAGTGCACGATCATATCTTACCATAATTGGTTAGCCTTCCATTGTTGTAGGCTTAAATTGATTGAAACAAACGAAAATGTAGCTTAAATTGATTGAAAATTTGATTCAAGCCAATTTCTTCAGCATAATAATTAAGTTTTATATGCTCAATCTCAGTTCCATCTTTACGCATGAGGCCACCCTAGCCTCTGTGATAATAAATTAAAATTACAATTATGACCAGAACTTTGTTTTTAGAAAAATAATAAAAAAATAAAAAAATATGTTATTGTTTATTCCTGTTAATAAAAAATAACCTAATGTTAAAGGTTCCCCATAACCAAAAGTGCCATGGGCACTGCTCATGGTTTTCTGATGCCTCCGGAGGTTGCGAAGAGGGGAAAAATATCTTGAATCGTTTATAAGCAGTGTTGCCAATTTAGCAGAGATGTGTCCAATTTAAAAGCTCAATTTCATTATTTTATGCATTATACATTAATTTACGAAGTAGTATAATATGTTTATTTATTAATGAATAATTCTATACTCATTTATAAATGGAGAAGATAAAATAACAAATAATAAGAATAAATAATAACAAGTTCACCAATGAATAATGATGAGAGTTTTTGAAGAGAACTGAAAACTTGTAAATGAATGGTAGATGGTTGCTCTGCATTGTTTAATTTTTATTAAAAATGTCTAACAAAAGACAAGCGCATGAAAAAAAAGGCTAAATTGGCAATACTGCACACAAATGATTATAACGATCAAAGTCTTCGATTGTTACGTCGTTGTGTTGACTCTGAGCCATGATGCTAGTACGCTGATCACATGATCACATTGACTCGGAGCATGACTTCGAACGAATAAGTGATCGCACCCTAGGTGATATTGAGCAAGTTCAGTCCAAGCATTGAGAATTCGTCAACAACAATTAGCTTTACTGACTGCATTGTTATTTGAAATTCGCGTTCGGTTTCACCACATCATGGAGCTCAACCCAAACGTTTATTATTCTTCAACGACATCACATATGTCCGGTTTTGTTTTTTTTAAATAAACCACATTCAGGCATCACACAAACTGTGTGCGAGATATGGCTACTATCAAGAGCCCTTATGAGCTCTTGATAATATTGCTTTAGTGGTTTTGATGTGATGACGTTACAATGGTGACTGAAAAGGAGCTACGCTCGCTTCGCTCCAATAAAATTCTTTGGGCTGCTGTCTGTACGGGGATCCAGCCGAAACCCCCACTGGTCAAAACCCCCAGGTATAAAGAGCCAATACTGTTAAAGTGCAAAGGAGGAGAAAAAAAACAAAGTAAAAGCGCAAAAGAGAACATAACCCACAAATGAAGCCTTAATTATGATGAATTCTTTTTTAATTTGTATACCATTTTATAGAATTATCTGAAAAAAGTGTTTTTTTTAATCTGACTATACTGAAATATTAAGGTTGCATCTTGGTCGATATTGCTGTAGAACGAAATAATAGGAATGATCTGGAAATTTCAATATGGTAGCGTTTTATTACGTGTAAGAATGGCACAGGTAAAAATGGCACCAGAAAAAATGTCACAAGTGGTAAAACAGGAAAAAATGGCACAGCTGACATAAAAAAAGTTATTGTTTACTCATGATAATAATTGCAACTATTCAATGTATATTATATCTGAATCAATCTATCAAATGACGATTACAATTTAAATTTTTTGAACACAATTAATTAAACACTAGCAATTTTATTTAAACAACTTTTTGAATACAATTTTTAATGTTACAATCTTATGTTGCGTCCAAGTCCACATAATAACTGCACTACACTTTTTCTTCCCTCAATTTAGTCTATGCATAAGTTTTTTATTCGTTGTAGATCAGCACACTCTTTCTTAACTCTCTTCCTGGGCAGATTTTCAATAGCGTCTCTGGCAGTGCTGCACTCACAGATAGATCTACTCACAGCAGCCTCTTCTTTCTGAATATTTTAATTAATTTCCAGAATGATATGGATATTGGTATCCAACAAGGTAGAAAAACCGATTATTCCAGCTTTCACACAGGTTGTTAGTTTTTGGGCAGTCATTCATGATGGCTTGGTTTACATTCCACGAGACTGGTGTCTGGTGGGAATCTTGGTGGAACGTACTGCAATGCCTGAAATGCTGGGACGCCTGTCTTCCTGTTCAGACATATGTGCCAAATACATGCATTTGGTCGAAGTAATCTAAGAGTGGTAATGCCTCTCGATCACACATATGCTTAAGGATTTTTTGCATTCCAGTTGCGACATCATTTACTGGTAGGAACGAAAGCGAGTCCATCTCACCACAGAGTTGTCAAAAATCATCGCTGTCTTTATGGTGATTGGCAAGACTTAATTCCTGCTCCTTTCTCCAGGTACTTTGCATCAGAATAATAAATTTTTTATTTCAGCTGTGCCATTTTTTCCTATTTTACCACTTGTGACTTTTTTTCCGTTGCCATTTTTATCGTGCCATTCTTACCTACATTCGCTATTTCCAGACCATTCCTATTATTTAGTTATTTGAAATTTTTTTCCTTATTTGGAAGGAAGAGTCTTTTTTTTAAATTATTTTTCTAATATTAATTTACCGAATTAATTAATTGGCGATGGCATTGACCGTAAAATATTTTGATATTATAATTAATAAGAAATAACCTAAACATTTAATAAGCGACCCTATTATTATTTATTAATTATTATTATAATAATCTCATCTTTCACGGAAGGAATGCTAAATGATGGTCAATTTCACCTGCATCGCTGCGATATGACGGTCGGGCAGAAGGAGTGATGGAGTTTTGACCATTTTTAATCGCATGCTCAGGGTTAACCAAATCAAGTTTCTGAGAATATTGATTGCGATGCATCAAGGATAACGCTCGTGTCTTCTGCACAAGATTACAATAAATCTTTATATGTAGTGAATGTCTACATTCTACCAGATGTTAAAAACAAGGACTTTGAACAGTTTATTGATGACTTAACTATATTACGTTCCCAATATATCAATAGTATTTTTACAATCAGATGATGTACACAGTTTTTAATTGTAACAATTTAAATATTTCAATTTACAGATGTAAACAATCAGATGATGTAACAATGCTTCTCAACAATATAACTATTTAAATTTATATTCTTTATCCTTTACTGATAGAAAGAATCAGTTAACACTTTCAAAAAGTTTATACCTGAAGAAGGTCTTTGAATAAAATGACCGAAAAACCTCGTTTATTTTCATGTGATGTACTTTTAATTTTCTTTCATAAACTGGTCCATTATTTTTTATTGTCAAAAATTGCTTTTTTTCCAATAGCCCAGAAGGTTAAAGTAAACTAGTAAAGATACAACCATATTCTGCCTTCTCCAACTCTTTAATTCCAAAAATACTCATCAATACTTTGCAAAAGCAACATGCTCAGTTTTCTTAATTGGAAAAAATGTGTTTTCCTCCTAGCATCTTTGATTGCTGTTTGCAGATGCTAGGGATCCTAATGTTTTTTTAAGTTGGTTGTGTTGTATTGCCGCTACTAGACAGATTTTTTTTGGCAGAGTTTTCATTTTGCCAATGTAGATTAAACCTTTTTAAAAGAGTCCCAAACATAGCTCCTGGTCCTATGTTTCTTCTTTCATCTTGAGGAGGAATTTCGGGCTTTTTCAGGCTTATCTCCCACCTCAGTGTAATTCTCGTGGTTTATACATGCGAAGAGTGAGTATGGGAGCTCTGCTTCAGTACCACTCGCATTGTTTCTTCCACTCCACTACCTGATTGTCTTATATAATTCAGTACATAGTATCCTCTTTTTGTTGCTATACCGAAAAAATGAATACGTGGAGTGAATCTTTTTCTTAAATAAAAATATGTCAAGGTGAAATGCAACAAGAATTCCAACAGGAACAACACAAGCAAAGAAAAAAGCATCAAATGAAAAAGGAGCAAAGTTTGAAGAAGGATTAAAAACAATCCTTATTTCCAGTTTGTCAAAGTCAGCTGACGATACGAGTGAATTTTCAAAGAACCTGTGCCAAATGCTCTTGAGAGCAAACATACCATTGAACAAAGTAGCAAACAATGACTTTCGTGTATTTATTAAAAAATACTGCAAGAGAGAAATTCTGCATGAAACGACATTAAGGAAAATCAATGGTGAACCAGCCTACGAGGTGGTAAATTTGTTTGTAGTTTTTTTGTTTTTTTTTACTAACAAAAAAAAAAGTCATAGTTCAGTTTAGGCATGATGAATGTAACTTGCCTTGCCCACGGCCTCTATCGTTTGGCAGGGAAAATTAGGAAACGGTCTCCAGTTGTGGATAAAATTGTATCGTCGGTGAATCACTGCTTTTAAAGCAGTCTGGCTTCACCTTTCCACTGCCTCCGGCCTCCGAAGACTGTTCCAACAAGGTGGGGCATTTGGGTTGCTGCAGCTCTGGATTATCATTCAATGGCCTCTTTCAGGTTATCGACAGCTTTGAAGATGAAGAAAATAAACTGCTCTGAACAAAGCCAAGAAAGCTTTTATGAGCAAAGAAGCTATGGCGCAGTTGACTTTCATCAAAGCTCATTTTGGCAGCCTTGTCAATGTAATTAAGGAGATGGAAGCGGATGGAATGTTACTTCAACCGCCGTACAAAAAATCAACGGCCTAAAACAAAATGCGGTTCTGTGGCCTGGACCTAAAGGTAAGGCAGTGAAAGAAAAACTGGCTATCATACTCAAGTGCCTAGGGTGAGAAAATTTAGAAGATATTTCAAGGCTTCGGAAGGAGAGGCATCTAATTTGGGTTCACTCGCTCCAAAAATGGTGGCTGTACTCAACTATCTGTCACGTCCAGGTCATAAACCCTTGGCGGACACAAATTCCACTCCCACCCCACTGGAATTTGCCGATAAAAAAGTAAATAAAAAATGGAAACAAATACTATTTAAAATTTTCTATATGATTTAAAAAAAAAATTAAGCATCACTATCTATCTCGGGTGAATAAAATAAAACAGAATAAAATCACAATTTTTAGATAATTAATTGCTTATAAATTTATTTAAATGAATGAACAATTTATCTTACAAATCTATAAATTAAGTGACTAAAAACATATAAATTTTATTAATATACTTTCAATTACTGCACACAGAAAGAAAAAGCACAATTCCCAAAACATAAGTAATGAAGTTAGGAAAACTTACTATCAATGGCAAGGTTGATTTGTATTTATAGTGTGATATATGGGTTGTGATGTGATCGATGAAATGATTAAACACTTGGTCAGAGCTTTAGTTAAGAACAAGATATTTACTGAGATCAATTACATAATATACAAAAGACAAAAGGAATTAATATTTACAAGGTTCATATCAGCTTTGAGATCCACTATTGGCAATAATATAATTCAGTCAGAGGAGAACTAAAGCCAATTCAGTAAGAAGGAGGCACACACATATTACTTATCGGATAAAACAAACAATGGTATTCCATTTTACATTTAAATGTCAATAGCCTAAATTAAGCTTCCCATTTTAAACTAGATAAAACTAAGCATACTTCTAATAATTATAAGATTCTAGGGATTAAAAAAAAAAGCATAACATAGCAATAAGGTCACACAAAGTTGATAATAAAAGGAAATATTACATTACCACGCCGGGACAGAAGAGAAGAGAATGATCCGGAGGTCTGAAGAGAGGTCTGCAGTGGTTGAAGCTTGAATCTCGAAAGAATTCTGAGGGGGCTGCGCTCCCCTTTTATATGAAACGCCAATCCCGCAGCGAATACTGGGATCGCCACCTGGTGGTGACTCCCGAATGACGCATAACGCTTCCGGCAGGGAATAAGAAAGGACATCTCCGCGATCATTTCCAGACTCGACTTCCCAGCATGCAATGCGCCAAAGGTACGAATTTTGAATCGAAGCTTCCAAGGAATAAAAGACAGTAAATGTGATAACAAAATGATAACAACATAAAAAAAATAAGTTGTAGATTCGTTCACAGTTCAGTTGACGGGCGATTAACCTACTATCCTCAGTTAGATTACGTTTTTCTTTTCTTCCTGAAATATAAAAAAAAGAAAAGAAAGAAAAAAGATCGATGGAACGGCGATTAGGCCTAACGGCCGCATGGTGTGATTCATCGACGAAAGAAGGGGGATTTTGTTCGATTCTGGGGATTTTCTCTTCACAAGTCCATACAATACTTGGCAATGGATCAGCAAAAATCGGTAATGTCACAAACACATAACTGACTATGTCACATCACTCCCCCTTAAAAACAAAGAAAAACAAGAAGAGCCTCTTCACATTCCTTCATTGTGGAGACGTTTGTAGTCTACTTTCGGTTGTCTTCTGAGAGAGTA
>JAHWFO010027346.1:0-14597 GCA_023313115.1 Rhysida immarginata
GAGCAACGAAGGGCATAATGCAGTTCCCGTAAAGTAAACGGGAGATTGTATTTCTCGAGGTTTCGGGATTTGAAATTTATGGCATGCGATTCTTCGATACGTTTTTGTCTTTGAAAGGAGGCTGAGTAATGTTTTATCTGTGAAACCTCGGCAAATGTCCTTCCGAGGAAATTAGCTACCTCTTTTGGGTCAAAGTATGTATGACCATTTACAATGAGAGAAGGGAGTTTATCCGGGAGTCTTTTCCTATTTATTTTCCTAATCATGTTCCATACTGTTTGAAGAGGAGTGTTTTTATTAATGGAGGAGATATAATCTCTCCAACAGAGTTTCTTATTATTGGAAATGATTAGTTTACAACTGGCCCTTTTTTTCTTATAAGTAATAAGATTCTCAAGAGTGGGTTGTGCGTTAAAAATGCGGAGAGCTCGCTTACGTTCTCGAACCGCTAGGGCACATTCTTCATTCCACCATGGCACTGGAATTTTCGTGGACGAGGATTTACACTTGGGAATGGATTGTTCTGCCGCATAGAGGATGCGGGAAGTGAAATCCTCTACAGCCTCATCTACAGACGGAAAGGGTGTTTTATTCTCAAACTGTAGATGGCATTGGAAGACCTTCCAGTCTGCTTTATCCAATTTCCAACGTGGTTGAGGGTTGGAAAAAGTAGAAGAACTCAGGGAAATACTGATCGGGAAATGATCACTACCATGTAAATCTGTGAATACGCTCCAGGCTAAATTATGTGTGAAAGATGAAGAGGATATAGATAGATCGATGCATGACAGAGAGCCGTTGGCTGAGTGGAGGAATGTTGAAGAGCCATCGTTTAACACATTGATGTTAAAAGCATTCAAAACTTTCTCTATCATATATCCTCTTTCAGAGAGCTTTATAGACCCCCAAATGGGATTATGGGCGTTAAAATCACCCAGAACTAGAAAGAGGCTTGGCTGTTCACACAGTAGAGATGACAAAGATGTTTCGTCCGTATATTGATCTGGAGGTAGATACAGTGAACAAACAGTTAGAGGTGAGAGGTCTTTGAATAACACTCTAACTGCTACCGCCTGGAGATTCGATGTTAAATTAATGGTAGTAAAAGGCAAGGATCTTTGAACTAAGATGGCAACACCGCCACAGGCTTTATTTCCCATTGTATAGTCCTTCCTTATGAAATTAAACCCTTTTAGGGTCGGAGACTGGGATGGCAAGAGAAACGTTTCTTGCAAAGCCAATAAGGAGAAGGAGAACTTATTGACTAAAAGCTTCAGGTCTTCTAAGCGGCAGAAGAATCCATTAAGGTTCCATTGTAACAGTGCCATGATGGAGGTTTTAAGATGAAAGTTTAAACTCCCGGGATAACTCCATCTCCTCAGTAGGAGACACGTCCAAGTTTAAAGGGAAGTCTGGCCCTCCCCCCAGAACTGGAGAATTTGGAGTAGAAACTACTATACGTTTTTTGGAGGGGTCAGAGGAAGGTGACACCTCTGACGAACGTTTCTTACCCTCTTCCCTTTCCGAAGTTTTTGGAGGAGTTCCAGGTGGTGTAACTGATTTCGAAGTCCGACTAGTGCTAGCAGATGATCCTGTGGAGGTGGAAGTTCCACAAGAAAAGTCTGCGATACTCAAGTCAGTCATTGTTCCAACAGACTTAATAGAAGGACGACTCTTAACCACTGCTGCATAGTTCCGGACTTCATTTTGTTCTACCTGCCTACGCGCTTCCGGAAAAGACAGATTCCCAAGGACACGAATCTCTTGGATCTTCTTTTCCTTCCGCCAAATAGGACAGTCTCTTGAAAGGGCAGAATGGGCTCCCTTGCAGTTACAACACCGTAACTCGTTAGAACAATCTTCCATCTCATGTCCAGGCAGGCCACACTTACAACAGACTGCATTAAAATGACAGTTTGTTCTCGTGTGGCCGTACTTCTGACATTGGAAGCATCGCAACGGGTTGGGGATAAAGGGTCTCACGTGACATTGGATATAGCCAACATAGATGGTATCTGGCAAAACTGTTCCCTCAAAGGTAACAATGAAGGAATTTGTAGGATGAGGAACACCATTCCTCCTTGGAGCGATCCGGCGAATGTCAACAACAGATTGATCATCCAATTCGGCAATGATTTCCTCATCCTCTATTCCTTCCAGATCCTGGCACGTGAAAACACCTTTTTTATAATTCAAATTGCATGGGGAGAAACCGAAATGGCTTTCCCCGCAAACTTTTTCAAGGATAACAGGGTGGTGGCTTGCCTATCCTTAACAACCTCGATCAATAGATTGCCATTAAAGAGTCTCTTGACATGTTTCGTATCCCCAACGAGGCGTTTAAGTTCTTTTGAAATTAGAAATGGGGAGATGGTCTTAAACGACTCCCCACTTGCCAATTTCATCTCCAAAAACTTCGGATTTCTTGGCGGTCTTCTACTAGGTCTCCCTTCACGAAAACTATTATTAGTTTGTTTTTGATTAGCATTCTTATTATTTTTACCCATAGTAAGTTGAGTAAACTTTCATCTCCCTCGCTCCCCACCCACCACCGAGCCCAACAAGGGGATGCACATTGGCACCAGGGATACGAGGAAGATATAGGCAGCGCCTAACCCTATGGCCGAAGCTCCAAGGAGCGACGACCAGCCGATTGATCTGGACGGGCTCATCCAGACCTCCCATCCTTCCGAGAAGCAGGGGCCAAAGTGGTGTGTTGTTCTGGAAAGCCTTCCCTCAACCACCAGGATCCCCCTTTCCCCAGAAGTAGAGTCGCTGCGCACGGCAAACACGCAGGTGGACGTACTGGTCGTAATGGAGGCCATGTCAAAAACATGCCTGCATTGCGAGCACCGGTCCCTTTGGGAGGGTCCACTACCGACCGGACACTTTTAGTCTGGCCTCTCTGCTAAGGCCTGTCTGGCATGGGTGACCCGATCCAGCATAGCCCTTAGCGTCACTGAGGCACTCAAGCCCCTCCACCACGTCAAGGTAGTGCCCACGGAGGGGCGTCGCTGCTAAGAAGTTTTGTGATACCAGAACTTCAGCAACGTGGCATTTTAGACACAACGATTTTCATGCAGGATGGGGCTTCACCTCATATTATATTGGTACATGTGTCAAACAGTTACTTCAGCAACATTTCACAGTTGAACGGAATATAGGCCGAAACTGCCCCCTTTCTTGGCCACCCCGGTCACCACATATCAACCTCTGTGACTTCTGGCTCTGGGGTTAGCTCAAAGCCACTGTTTATGGTGATAACGTCAGAAATTTGGCGGAACTGAAAGATGCGATACGCCGACAGGTGCGCAACATTCCTCCTGATATGCTACGAGCTACATTTGAGAACGCAGTAATCCGGTGTAACCTGCTTTCAGTAAATGGTGGAGGCCTCATTCAACATGTAACTAATTTTAGTGACGATTAAAGACTTGTTAGTCTGTATCTTTGTGTCTAATTTCGTATACGAATATTGCATAGAGCGCATTCCATGCTGGTTGTGACCTTTTGAACTAATTTTTTTTTTGGTGGGTATGAACTTCCCATGCTCTCTTTTATAATATTACCAAGTATTATAGCTTTTGGTCCAGTAGTTTTTTTTTACGGCGATGTCAAAATGGAACTTTAATTATAAAGACCTTGTATTTTGCTAAAGGTTCATGGCGGATCTACTCCATCATTTTCGACCATCAGCTTCTGGGTGAGCGAGTTCAAACGTGGCCGCACAAGCACAAGTGACGAATCACGCACTGGACGCCAAAAACCGCTACCGCCGATGAAATGGTCGACAAGATTCATGATGTCGTGTTAGCCGATCGCCGATTCAAGCTGAAAGAGATAGCAGAGACAACAGGCATCTCAGAAGAACGCGTTGGCCATATCCTACACGAAATTTTGGGAACGAAAAAGCTTTGCGCGCGATGGATACTGCGTTTGCTCACACCGGAGCAAAAACGAAAACGGGTGACCATTTCAGAGGAATGTCTGGCCAGGATTCAACGCAATCCAAGGGATTTCTTCATGCGTTTCGTAACCGTGGATGAGACTTGGATCCACTACCACACACCGGAGACCAAGGTACAGTCGAAGCAGTGGACTTTTCCGGGCGAATCAGCTCCGAAGAAAGCAAAGACCGTTCCATCGGCCGGAAAGGTCATGGCGACCATTTTTTGGTATTCCCAAGGTGTGATCCTCATCGACTATCTGCAGAAGGGAAGGACGATCACGGGGCAATACTACAGCGATTTATTGAACCGATCCGATGCAGTATTGAAGGAGAAACGATCTCGTTTACAGCGGAAAAAAGTTCTTTTTCACCACGACAATGCACCAGCTCATTCATCCCACATCGTCATGTCCAAATTGAATGAGTTGCGCTACGAATTAGTCTCTCATCCTCCATATTCACCGAACCTAGCCCCCAGTGACTTTTTCCTATTCCCAAACCTGAAAAAATCTCTGGCAGGAAAGAGATTTGGCTCAAATGGCTAACCTATCGCCGCTACAGATGGCCATTTTGCAGACCTCGAAACATCCTACTTTTCCGACGGCTTGAAGAGACTGGAGCACCGTTTGAAAAAGTGTATTGATCTTCGAGGAGACTACATCGAAAAATTAAAAAAAAAACCACAGCAATACCGTGTTTTTCTTGTCGATTCCGGAAACATTTCAAGTCGCCCTCGTAGAAGCTAGATTAAATTTATACGCTTTTAACTTTATGAAGAAACATTTCAATTTAGATTACATACACATCTAATCACCTACTACGTTGGCTGGCACTACTACAGATTTGATGCTTGCGCGAAATATTTGATTCTAGTCTCTTGCCATTTGTATCATACTTCCCTTATCATACACCAGAGTTTTAAAAGTTGAGAATGTCTTGTAATTAATACATTTGAGGTTTGGTTAAAAATAATGTGTCAGGTTAAAAATTTATGATACACTGAGTTAGCAAAACTCATGGGATAGTTACATAATATCTGGTCGGGCCACCTCTGGCCCTGTGGATTGCAGCAATACGGCGTGGTAGTGAGTCTGCAAGTCCCTGGTACACGTCTGGAGGCAGTTGACACCAGATAGTCTGCAGAGCCGAAGATAGTTGCTGCCCGTTCGTGGGCGGATGATCCAGTGCCCGGAGCCTGACTTCAACAGCATCCCAGATATGCTCGATGGGATTCATGTCAGGGCTCCGGGCTGGCCAGCTCAGTCGTTGGACCTCTCCTGCATGCTCCTCGAACCATTCGCGGACGACATTGGAGCGATGTGGTGGAGCATTGTCATCTTCAAAGACTGCTACGTGCAGCCCGAAGCGGTGTATAAAAGGAATGCATTGGGTCACAAGTTGCAGTCAGCAGCAGAAGTGGACTGAATATGGGTAAATCCAAGGATTTCACCGAATTTGAACGAGGCACGATCGTTGGAGCTCGACGGGCGCAGTTCAGCATTTCGCAAACTGCGAACCTTCTCGGGTTTCCCGTGCAACAATGTCGAGGGTATTCCGTGAAGAGCAGTTATGCCAAAAAACAACCTCCAACAAACAACTCCGGACGAAACAGGGCCGTGGATGAACGAGGCCAACGGCGACTGGCACGAATCATCCACAGCAACAGGACGAGAATAGCCGTACAAATTGCAGCGTAGTTTAACAATAATAAGGGAGCATCCCAACCCACTTCGGAGCACACGGTGCGGCGCACCTTCCACCGAGCTGGGTTTAACAACAGGCGGCCAGTACGGGTACCGTCGCTGTCACCGCAAAATAGGAAAGCGCGCCTGCTAAGGGTACACAGGCATCGCCACTGGAAACTGGATAAGTGGAAGAAGGTCCGACGAATCGCGGTTCCTATTTCATCATGCGGACGGCAGACTGCGTATCTGGCGCAGACAGCACGAGGCCATAGATCCATCCTGTCAGCAGACAACCGTACAGGCGGGTGGAGGAGGTGTGCTGGTCTGGGGTGTCTTCTCTTGGGACACACTGCGTCCTCTTGATATCCGTAGACACATCCCTGAATGCGACACACTACCTGAACATTGTTCCCGATCAGGTGCACCCATCCATGATAATTCGTGCCAGTCGCTCCCTGTCACCGCGCTCGAATGGTCTTAGACTGGTTCGAGGAACATGACGCGAACTTCCACCTGCTTCAGTGGCCAGCTCAGACGCCCGATCTCAACCCGATCGAGCATTTATGGGATGAAGTAGAGAGAACCATCCGACGCCTTCCCACACTACCGTCCAACCTGCACCAATTACGGGACGCTGTGATGTCAGCCTGGGCTGCTATTCCTTCGCAACGATTTCAACACCTTGTTGAATCCAAGCCAGCACGTATTCAGGCAGTTCTCACCGCTAAAGGAGGCGCAACACGCTATTAGCGGGGTGTCTCTAATAAATTGGTCGTTAGTGTATCAAACAACTCGTAGCATACGTATCATGAGTGAATATAACGAGTAATTAATGATAGTCGGAATTGTTTACTTGTACGTGAATTAATGTTACCCTATGTTGCCTTTGGAACCTTCAATGATAATGTATGGCGTGTAAGATATCAACCAACTCCTCTCGAATAGTTAGACTATTGTTATCAAGAGCATATTGCCTATAACTAATTACCCATAACTAATTACTAGACATATTGCTAATATATGTAGCTAATTGCTTGCTTCGACAGTAGATGGTAACAGAAACGTTTTAATAACAGAATATGAAGAAATAATAGACGCTTACACAGAATGCTTCAGCAATTGAGGCTCACATCGTTTAACATTTCGTAGGAATACATATAAATTAAAGAACTTTTATTTGTTCACTGATGTTCTCCAAGTAAGAAAGGTTGATTGGTTGATTGAAATTTTAGGGCGTCGGCTGCTATGGCCATTTTGCGCCCGATAAAAAGTTTAAAAAATCAAATGAAAAAACAATAAAAATATGAGTATGAGGATTTTAAAATCACTAATAAATTTAAAAACAGACTTTTTTCCCCAGGGTTCTCCCCCAGTAAGAAATATAATTAGTGCAGGGCAATGTAAATTATTAGTGTGTAAAGGGCACTAAGTAAAACATATACTCAATGGTCAGATATATACATTGCAAAAGCAATAAAAATATGAATAAATTTTAAAAATAGAAATACTTTTTTAAAAATTATAGGGTTGTTCCCCAACAAAAATCTAATCAATGATTCATCCCTAATGAGCATCGTAATTTAATGTGTAAAAGACACTGGATTAAAATATGCTTAATAGTCAGCATTGCTCCACAAGAACACAATGGAGCTGGTTCTTTTTTTAATAAATGAATGTGAGTAAGACGGCTGTGACCAATCCTAAGCCGAGTAAGAACGACGACATCTCGCCTGTTTCTTAGACAGGGTAATGACCACGGTGCGATGGTACGCTTAACACTAAGTGAGCATATTATTATGACCACCCTATCAGTATCTCGTTGGGCCACCTTTTGCCTTTAATACTGCGGTGATTCTTCGTGGCATTGATTCCATGAGATGTTGGAAGGTGGTGGGAGGAATCTGACACCATGCCTGATGGATAGCACTGTCTAATTGTGCTAGATTGGACGGTGGTGGATCCAGCCAAAATGCGTCTGATGGTTCGTTCGACTTCGTTCAATTGTAGTAGTGAGATCTGGGGATTGTGTGGGTAAGGTAAAGTCCCCCTCATGTTCCTGGAACCACGCCTGCACAATACGAGCTCTGTGGCATGGCGCATTGTCTTGCTGAAGTAACCATCTCCATTGGGGTACGCCATCAACATGACAGGATGAACTTGATCGGCGACGATATGGAGGTATGCTGTGCCATCCAGACGTTGTTCAACAGGTATTAACAGACCCAACGCATGCCAGGAAAACATTCCCCAGACCATAATACTGCCCGCACCGGCCTGAAGGGTTGTACTCATGCATGCGGGGTCCATGCTTTCGTGCTGTTTCCGCCAGATTCTCACGCGGCCGTCTGCATGATGTAACTGGAATCGTGACTCGTCAGACCACATGATAGTCCAGTCCTTGTGCTCCTGAGCGAATTGGAGTCGTTTCCGCTTGTTGGCTGCAGACAGCAAAGGTGTGCGGACAGGTCTTCGGCTTCCGTATCCCATGCGATGCAGTGTGCGGCAGACAGTGCATTCAGAGACCGTTTTGGAGGACCCCTGATTAAGGTCAGCAGTGGTTTAATACACAGTTGCCCTTCTGTTATCCTTTACCAGTCTCCGTTCTGTCCGATCATCAACCATCCGCGGGCGGCCAAAACGCGAACGTTCAGACCCCGTCTTCCGGCTAACCGTCCAGTCTTTAAATACTTTAACTACGGCTGCTCTTGAGAACCCAACGAATGCTGCTGTTTCGCTGATACTCGCTCCATAGCTCCGAGCACCTACAATCATCCCGCGTTCGAAGGCTGTTAAATCGCGTCGTTTACCCGTAGTTGAAGAATGGAACACGTCTACTGTTGTCGACGACACTCAGCTTCCCTTTTTATATTGGCCCGGCCCGCTAGCAACATTGGGGCAACCTCCGTGCACGCATTTGCATAAACATGTCAGGTGGTCATAATAATTGCTCACCCAGTGTATTTCAAGTAGTTTATTAGCTGGGTTAAGAGGCCTGGACTCCTGCCAAGAAGATCCAGGTTTCTTGGAAATCACCGGGTACAAATGCTCGGGGATTGAAAGCAATTCGGACATCGGTAACTGATTAATAGCGTGTTTTGCCGCCTTATAGACCCGTTTATTTTGCTGGATACCCATGTGACTAGGGATCCAGACAAAATGAATTCTGGTACCTTGTGAATCCAGGTAATGAAGATATTCCTGGATTCTTTGAGCAAAAGGATTTTCAGAATTAAATGATTCCAAAGATTGCAAAGCGTTCAGAGAATCAGAGAATATCCAGATGTTTGAATTTGGATATTTAAAAGCGAACTCTAACGCTTTGGCCATCGCTACCAATTCCGCTGAGAAAATGGAGAACTCGTTTGGTAAATGATAAGAAAATAGAATGTTGTCTATAAGGAACGCACAGCCAACTCCGTCCTCTGATTTGGACCCATCTGTGTATATGTGGAAGCCATCAGGAAGGGTTTCTTAAAAAACCTTAAAAAGTGCGTTAATTTCAGCTTCCATAAAATTTGATTTTTTCCCAGCGAATAAGTTGTAGTTTACATCTGGTTGAGAGAGAATCCACTGAGGGACATCTCTGACCTCTCGGCTATGCATGGCTGGAAATGAGAGGTTCAGGCTCTCCAGAAGATTCTGGAACAAATTGTTGATGTATCTAAAAGACTGATGGGGAGGGATTCTAGGTTTATCAAATAAAGAGGCAAAAGCTGGATGCGCACTTTCACCATATATGCGAAGAGCATATTTGAGGAGTTCAGAAGCATCTACATAAAGACTCTCTACCGGACTTGTTCGGAACGCTCCTGTGGCAATTCTTATGCCTAGGTTACGGACGGGATCTAACAGCTTCAAAGTACTTTTTGAAGCTGAGGCATAAACAATGCTTCCATAGTCCATAAGCATCTAACTAGGGAGCCGTAGAAAAATAGCAGCATCTTCCTATCAGCGCCCCATTTGATAGCGGAAATCGTGCGCAAAACATTCATGGCTTGAAAGCATCTCGCTTTTAAATTACGAAGATGTGGAAGCCATGATGATTTTCTATCAAAGGTCAGACCTAAGAATTTGTGGAGTCCACCACTGAGATAGGGGATTCGTAAAAAGTAAGGTCCGGTTCTGGATGGAGACCTCTCAAAAAGCAAAAGTGGACGGCCCTTGTTTTGGGGTGAAAATTTAAAGCCTACTTCATTGCTCCAGGTAACAAGTTGTTAATGGCTATTTGCAGTTGACGCTCAATAAAGAACATTGAAGACCCTCGACAGTAAATGGCGATGTAGTCAACATACAAGGAATAGTTCACAGTGGAGGGAAGTTGTAAACAAGCCTCAATAATAGCAATGAGGAAAAGGAAGGGATTCAGCACACTTCATTGTGGTACACCATTATCCTGTGAAAAAGTGTCTGAGAGCGTTGACTCGACGCGAACTCGGAAGGTTCTATTCGCCATGAAATTACACAGGAAAGAGGGAAGATGTCCTGTAAGGCCGTATTTACGCAAAAGTATTGCTATTCCATGCCTCCAAGTTGTTTCGTAGGCTTTTTCCAGATCGAAGAAAACTCCTACGACATGTTGTCTATGTCTCTGTGCGAAATGAATCTCATGCTCCAACCGAAGAAGGTGATCAACAGTTGTAGGGGCTAAGTGGTGTGTTGTTCCGGAAAGCCTTCCCACAAACACCAGGATCCCCCTTTCCCCAGAAGTAGGGTCACTGCGCACGGCAAATACGCAGGTGGACGTACTGGACGTAATGGAGGCCATGTCAAAAGCAAGCCTCCATTGTGAGTACCGGTCCCTTTGGGAGGGTCCACAACCGACCGGACACTTTTAGTCTGGCTTCTCTGCTAAGGCCTGTCTGGCATGGGTGATCCAATCCAGCATAGCCCTTAGCGTCACTGAGGCACTCAAGCCCCTCCACCACGTCAAGGTAGTGCCCTCGGAAAGGGAGGAGAGAATTTTAAAACGGTGTTTTCACTCCAATTTACTAAATTATTAATAGTTAATTGCATTTGCCTTTCTATATAGGCCATTGATGAAGGACTGCATAATATTGTTATATCATCTACATATAACGAGACAGATACAGAAGAAGGGATCAGAGAACCGACTTCATTAATCGCTATCAAGAATAGGATAGGGCTTAATGCACTGCCCTATGGGACACCGTTTTCTTGTACGAAACGAGACGAGTATTCTGAGCCTATTCGAACTTTGAAAATGCGATCTTCCCTAAAAAATTTTATAAAACAAGGTAGATTTCCTTTTAAGCAAAACTTGTGTAACTTCTGAATGATACCAAATCTCCAGGTTGTATCATATGCTTTCTCGAGATCAAAAAAGACTGCTACCATATGTTGTTTATATTTCTGGGCCATATGTATATCATGTTCTAAACGAATTAATTGGTCTTGCGTAGATCTGGAATGACGAAATCCACTCTGAAATTTTGAGATGCAATTATTTTTTTCTAGAAACCATAATAATCAATGTGAAATTACCCTTTCGAGCAGTTTACATACGCAACTAGTCAGAGCTATCGAACGGTAGTTTAAAGCCAGTTTGGAGTCTTTTTCTGGTTTTAAGATAGGTATAACAATGGCTTCTCTCCAGAGTTGAGGAAGGTATGAGAAGTTCCAGATAGCATGGAATAAAGAAAGTAATAATGCAATTGCGCTTTCAGGTAAACGGATAAGGAAAGAATAAAGAATTCCATCAGGACCTGGTGCTGAATTTCGACTATGCTGAAGGGCTGCCAAATATTCCTGCTTCGAATAACTCTGAGTCCGAGAGATATCCGAGAAAGATTGGCCAAAAATGTTTGCTATTTCATAGGGGTTCATTATCTGTATTCCCCTAATCAAAAGAGATGGAAATTTAGGAGAAAGAACTTTCCTCTTAATTTTTCTTATTTTATTCCAGATTTTAGTAAGGGAAGTATTTCTGTTAATAGATGAAATATAATTCCACCATCACATTTATTTCTTGCTTTCTGAAATTATACGCCTACATTTTGCTCTATTTCGTTTGTATTCTATCAAGTTTCCCTGTGATGGATGAATGTTAAAAACATGTAAGGCTTTTTTCCGTTCATTAACTGCAGTAGCGCAATCTGGGGTCCACCAGGGGACAAGAATTTTTGTTGATGTGGTCTTGCTTTTCGGAATGGTAGCTTCTGCTGCCTGGAGAACGCGGGACGTAAATAATTCCACCGCCTCATCTATGGAAAGATGAGTTGGTATTTCTTCAAACTGGAGTATCAATTGGTAAGATTCCCAGTCTGCTTTCTCTAATTTCCAACTAGAACTATTAGACATTTTAGCTGCATTACATATATCTATAAGAATAGGACAGTGATCACTTCCGTGAAGTTCTTTCAAAACCGACCAGGCAACTTGCGAGGCGACGACTGGGGAGGCAAATGACAGGTCTAGGTTAGAGAGAGCCGTTAGCCATATGCAAATTTGTAGGAGACGAATTATTGAGAAGATTAATTTCATAATCTTGGGTGATTTTTTCTAAAATTCGTCCCCTAGTTAATATGTGATGGGATTCCCAAAGATGGTTGGTTGGTTGGAATTTTAGGGCGTCGGCTGCTATGACCATTTTGCGCCCGACAGAAAGTTTAAAAACCCACAGTTTATGAACCCCAAAAGTTTTTTTTAAAAAAAATCAGATGAAAAACATTCATAAAAACGTGAATGACAAAGATGGAAAAACAATAAAAAATCTGACTATGAGGATTTTAAAATCACTAATAAATTTAAAAACAGACTTTTTCCCAGGATTCTCCCATAATAGAAAATATTAATATAGGGCAGTGTAAATCATTAGTGTTTAAAGGGCACTAAATAAAATGACATAAAACATATACTTAATGGTCAGATATATACAATGCAAAAGCAATAAAAGGATGACTATATGAATTTAAAAACATGAATAATTTTTAAAAATAAAAACACTTTTAAAAAAATCATAGGGTTGTTCCCCAACAAAAAATCTAGTGAATGATTCAGCCCTAATGAGCGTCGTAAATTAGTGTGTAAAGAGCGCTTTATAAGAATATGTTGCACACAGGAGCACAATGGAGCTGGGTCTTTTTTTAATAAATGGCCGTGAGTGAGACGGCTGTGACCAATCCTAAGCCGAGTAAGAACAACATCTTCTCGCCTGTTTGTTAGACAAGGTAAGGGCCACTGTGTGATGTCACGCTTTATTTCATATGATTTATTCGCTGGGTTAAGAGGCCAAGACTCTGCCAAGAAGATAAGAATTTCTTGTATATGACCGGGAACAAAAGTTCGGGGATTGGTTTGGTTTGTTTGGTTTGTTTGGTATTAACGTCCTTTTCAACTGCTATGGTCATTTCAGGACGGCGTTATAGGGGCCGCAAATTTTGCCTCGCAAGGGTTCTTTAACGTGCAGCCGGCAAACGACTACACGGGACCAACGGCTTTACTTCCCTTCCGAAGGAAGTGCGTGATCTCAGGATTTCCCCCTGAAAAATCCTCGTCGTCCTCGGCCGGGATCGAACCCGCGTACTCGGGCATCAGAGGCGACCACGCAACCGCTGAGCCACCGAGGCCGATTCGGGGATTGAGAGTAGCTCCGAGATAGGTAAATGAGTAATAGCGTCTTTTGCCGCCTTGTCGACCCGTTCATTTTGCTGGATACCCATATGGCTAGGGATCCAAACAAAATAAATTCTAGTACCTTGGAGATCCAAGTAATACAGATATTCCTGGATTACACGCGGATGGACGTACTGATCACAAGCCTCCACTGTGAGCACCGGTCGCCTGGGCGGGTCCACAACTGACCGGACACTTTTTGTCTGACCTCTCAGCTAAGGCCTGTCTGGCATGGGAAGCCCTATCCAGCATAGCCCTTAGCATCATTGAGGCACTCAAGCCCCTCCAACATGTCAAGGTAGTGCCCACGGAGGGGTCAGCAGATTGTAGAAGCTGTTCTTCTGCCCTTCTTCCAACAGGAGGGTAACATGTTTTCCAGCAGGATAACGCCCGTCCCACACATTGCGCGTGTTAGCTTGCAGGCCTTACAGAACGTGGCACTACTTCCCTGACCAGCACGATCTCCAAACTTGTCGTTAATTCAGCATGTGTGGGATATGATGGGACGTAACGTTCATCTTCGCTGAACACCAGCTACAACAATTCCATAACGACATCCACCATCTTGATGATTATATGCATGCAAGAGTCGAGGCCTGCATTCAAGCTCGCGGTGGTTATACGACCTACTAAAGTGGTCTATTGGGGGATGGGAGCCACCCTGTTCAACGTTCTTCTGGACGTATTATCTTGCAATTTGAATCATTTCTTGTATGCCACCAATGCTACATGTGTGCAAAATTTCAAATAAATCGACCCATTCCTTCAAGGTGCTGCGGTTTGTTTTGTTTTTTTGTTTTTTTTTTGCCAACAGCGTATATGAATCACCCTGTAGTTTCCAGTGGTCGATGTACACAAAACTGCAGTATATTTGCTACAATTTACGTTAGAGTTGTTTACTTATTTTTTCTGCTGTAATGTGATCAAAAAATCATTAATAAAGAAAAATTGAGCTTACAGACATCTTCAAAAGTTTCGATTAAATTTTTTTTTTAAATTCTTAATCTTTAACATAAAATTAATTTAATCAATTTCCATAATGAAAGTAACATCTTTAACAGGTGCGTTTTATAATATCAGTTTACACATCTTACCTCATGGATTTAACGGTGATAAGCTATCATTAAAGTAGCGAAGCAAACAAGTAAGTATTCCGAAGTGAATTATCAAAAAATTATAGAAACCCGAATACTGTAAAAAAATATCATCTTTTTTATTCAATGAAATAAGAAGTCAAGTTTAAAACTTCTTGTTTAAACATCCTAAATTTGAAATGAATATCTAAATAATAGTTATTAAATAAAAATGAAAAATAAAATAATAATTAACAA
>JAHWFO010027348.1:0-10016 GCA_023313115.1 Rhysida immarginata
CATTGCACGCCCTCGTCATCACGCTGCGGACGCCGAGGGAACTAGATTTCACTGAGAAACGAGGTTGTTTTTGCCGAAACACTTTGCCAAATTCGACCCCAGGACCAAACGACTTAACAACAAACCTTCTAATATAAATGCCAACTCGAATCGAAAACGTGTGGGTTTCTCTCACCCATAGACAATTAACAAATGCGAATTGTTTTGGTTGGTTCCAATCAGAATAAGGCACGGCCGCGGAGTAGGGTTTCCAACCCGGGGAACGTTCGAGCATCTGTACCCAGTGTCTGCACTAGTCAAGGGAAGGTTCCAAACCGTCCCTAGTTAACCGAATCACCACAGCTCTTATGCCCTTGGCCAAGGCATAAGGGGGGTGCAGATCAGTCCCCTTCGAGGCTCACAGCAACGGCTGCCCTGTGTGTAGCGGCGGTGCTCGGCATCTCAATGGAGTGCACCGACACCCTAAGCTCTGCCCTCCACTTTCTGCACAGGAACCAGCGCCCTGGTCGAGTCTTGAAGTACCCCAGCTGCCTCAACCGCCCGCCCGCCTGCATATGTGTGGGTGGACCGGAACCTCTGCACTGTCAACATAAGAGCGCTCTGGCGACAGAACAGGCGGTTCAGGACCACTGACACCTAGCACAGGGTGGGAGGGAGAGGCAGCGTACCCCCCCTCCCAAAAAAAACCACTTCTCCTTGTTTCTCTTTCCTCTCTTTCCACTTTCCTCTCTTCTTTTTCTCTCTCTCCATCTTTTTTTTTCCTTCTCTCTCTCTCTCTTTCTTTTTTCCATTTCTTCTTCTTTCTCTTTCTCCTTTTTCTTATCTTTTCATCTTTCTTATCTTTTTATCTTTATTGAATAAAGCATAATTATTATTCATAAAAAAGTGGTTTCAAAATAAGAAGAAAAACAGACATGGCCGCCATTTTTCAAAATGGCGGTTGGAGAGGGCGACTAGCTGGTCTCTACTCTTATCTTCTCATCCAAAATGGCCTCTCTGTTGCCATGGCAACCAAAATGGCGGTCCGCTGGGCTTACTTATCTTTTGATCTTATCTCTGCTGATAAGAAAGGGTGGCATGAGGCCGGTTTATATACCGCCGCCATCTTGGGTCAAAGGTCAACCTGGTATATAAAGGGCTGCCCCTACTACTATTATCTTTTTTACTGACGTATTCAGTAATTTGCTAGTTTATATGTTTTCATTAACCCCTTTTTGGGCTTTAGCCTGTTGGGGGACAACACAGGGTTTTACCTTCTGGAATATATCCGGTTGGTTACTCCACTTTAGTGGTTACAATTATTATTTTGATCAACTTATGATTTTTTGTGACATCATTATCATTTTCAAGTTATTTTACACTTGTTAAATTTTTATCATCAATATCAAAATTTCCATCACTATCTAATTTGGATGCGATAACTTGAGAACCTCTTCCACTTGTTTGATATGGATTTCTCTCAGATCTTGGAATATTGAAACTTATTTATTATTAAAAATATTTTATTTTATATTATTTCGATTTAATATACATTTTATACTTTTAACCTGATCGTTTATAGTTCTAAATTTATAATTATTTAATGTAATCATATCACTGATATTGTTCGCAATTTTGTTTGTAAAATCGGAGAGTGTTTTTATTTCATCATTAGTTTTTTTGCATTTGATCTCTCGACTTGATTATTTTGGTTTTCAAATTCAGCTTTTTAACATTTTGATATTATAACAGCGAGTTTGTTTATTTTATCGTAGAGTTCTTCTTTTTAAACTATCTCTGATGCTTTATTATTAAAATCTATTTCTTTCACATTTCTTTTATTTCTTCTATAAATAATAAAACTTCTTTCATATCTTGGATATATTTATTCATTTTTTACATTATCTCTGTATTTCATATTTAAAATTTTAAAATCTTAAGTGAAGAAGTGACACGGTTTTAATATAATTGATATTTATATTTCTCTAACCTTTTCCCAACAGGCCAATTCTTTTAAAAATAAATTCATATCTTCTTCAGAACAAGAAGGAAACAATGAAACGTAATAACATTGTGAACAAATGGATTAGGTGCTCCGTAATAAGATTGAGTAAGATACATGAGTTATGCATTTTTCTTTCTCTCTCTGAGAAACAAATCCTCTATAATAGATTGATCTTTATTTGTTACATAATCATCAAAAATTATTAAATTTTGATATTTAGGATCTAATTCTCTAACTGAATAATATATTTGGGATTTGATGAAAATATACATTCAACATCAGTTCTTTAATTGTTGTAAAGTTTTTGTAAACATTCGTATAATGATTAACTTATATTTATAGCAAACAGGTAAAGACTAACAAAAAATAAATACTTTGTGGTTAAATGAAAAAAATACTTGTTTTACCATGGTTTTACCTACAATTAAACTTTGAAATGGCCATTGAGGGGCATATTTTTCAATAGTTATGTATTTTGGTTCTTTGATTTTGACAGGTCCAAACCCATTACATTAAGAATTTTTTTTCATATTTTCATTTTTCGTATATTATTTTTTTCGTTTTTTTCAATTTTCATATTTTTCAATTTTCTTATTTTTAAATTTTCATATTTTTAAATTTTCGTATATTTTAATAATAAATAGATAGGAAAAAAGTATTAGAAAGTATAATCTAATCGAGGGAGAAAGTTAAAAATTTACATGAACAATTACATAAAGAAAATAATCCAAAAATAATAGAGAAACCAATTATAAAACCTGTAAAAGAAACAAAAGCGTAAAAACTTCATAAAAACGAGGCAGGAAGTTGTTGATGAAAAGATCCAAAAGGCGTGGAAACTATTTTAGAATTTCAAGCTTCTGTTGTAAAACAGAGTAATGAATTACTAAAATGTTTTTAAAAAAAGGGAGGACAAATTAGATACAAAATTAGATAAAATATTTCCACTTAATGAAAATTTAAACACAGAAAAACGAATGATAGAACAAGATGTTTCATTAGCTGAGGAAGCTGAAGATGTCTTTTTAAGAACACCTAAAAAAGAAAGTTCATGATTTAAACATAGGTTTGGATAAGGATGTTATGGAAGATTATTATTTAAGTATGCCAAATGAAAATATACATATTCAGATTACTGACGGGAAACAAGAAGCAAATGAAGATAATTAGAAAAGAGTTGAAGCAGAAATAAAAAAAAGTAAGAGGACAGTTGAGTGGTGCAAAAAAGTTTTCAAATACATAAAATGATAAAGAAAGTATAAAAGGTTTTGCAATATGAATATATAGCGGATCAGTTACAAAAATATAAAGCAGCAATAAGTATAATAAATAGTAGCTCTCAATATCAATTTATAATTTATAAAATCCGAATGAAATGGTTAAAAATTACATTTATTAATTACTTTCAGAAAAGCTGGTAATGATTCTAAAGAAATTTTTAATCAAATTATTAATATTTTAGATAAATTATTAGAATAAAAATGTAGTAATAAAAAGGAACATAAAGTTATTTATAAAAATATGAACTATCAAGTTTTTTATGTATAAATGGAAATCAGTGAGAGAAGGGTTCATAATTTAGGTTCATAATTATGGAAATAGTTTATAATTTAGGAAATAGTGAGAAAAGGGTTCATAATATAAGGGTTCGTTTTAGAGTAATACCGTCGAGGTCGGACGTGTCCCCAATCACTCCAGCCCATCCCAGTCTCCACTTTTTTCCCCCACCTACACACCACTGATCCATGCCAAATTCAAGCCAGCTTTTTCCTTGCTGCCCATCAAAGTTACCCTGTTGTTTAAGATTTCTAATTCCTAGCTTTTTCTCTCCTATTCCTTTTTTGACTTTAACTTAAGACTTGTTCTTATTATCCTGTAATTATCGCTATTTCTTAATATTATAATTTCTTAATATTGATATTAAGTATTTCTGAATATTAATATTATTATGTCTTATTATTCCTTCATAGTTCACTTTTTACTAATATACCTTAATAATACAGTGTTATTCCATTTCTCTCTCACTTAATCTTATTTAAAATTGTTATCCTTTTTCCCAACACATAATTTTTAGCTTATAATGTTATTCTCTGTATTTTAATTTCCTTATCATTTATTTAATACATAATAATAATAATAATAATAATAATAATAATAATAATAATAGACCTATCACATGCCTCACATGCCTGCCCACACTTTACAAAATAATAACTGCCTGTATCGCAAACAAAATTTATACACACATAGATACAAACAACATTCTCACTGAGCAACAAAAGGGATGCCATAGAAATCACATGGGTTGTAAGGAGCAACTCCTGATAGACAGTCTGGTCCTACGGCAAACTCACAATAAACATCGACACCTCCATGCAGCCTACATTGATTACAAAAAGGCCTTTGATAGTGTCCCACACTCATGGCTGTTATATACACTACGATTATATAAAATAAACCCTACACTTATGACATTTTTAATAAGTACAATGCTGCAATGGAGTACTACACTACACCTCACACTCAACAGTGAAACTATCACGACTGACAAAATACAGATAAACCGGGGCATCTTCCAGGGTGACTCACTGAGCCCACTCTGGTTTTGTCTTGCACTAAATGCACTTTTTAACAGACTGAATAGCACAACTTACGGCTACACAATTAAACATAATAAAAGCTGCCACTACACACTTTCACATTTACTCTACATGGACGACAGGAAAATCTACGCCTCCACACGAACACAATTGCATCAATTACTTGACATTACACAAACCTTTTCAAAAGACATACAAATGCAATTTGGGTTGGACTAATGCAAAACCATTCATATTGAAAATGGAGTACTCAGGGAAGGGGGCTTCACATTAGATGAACCCGATCACATTGCTGCTATGAAAAATGACGAATTTTACAAATATCTAGGATTTAAGCAAGCCAAGCTTCTGGAGCACAAACACAAAGAATACACTCACTAAACAATATATTCATAGGCTAGAGACAATACTTAAAATGCATTTAAATTCCAGAAATTTAATCAAGGCCATCAATACTTATGCCACGCCAATACTCTCCTACTCCTTTGGAGTCATACAGTGGATACACACAGATATTGAGGGACTTGAAAGGAATCAACGTAAACTGCTTACAAAACAGAGAAAGCACCATCCACAAGCAGCTATTGAAAGACTCACCCTGCCTCGTTCAGAGGGAGGCAGAGGTCTTATTGACATAACAGATCTACACCAGAAACAGACTCAGTCACTCAGAGAATTCTTTCACTCTAAACAAAACACATCACCATTACACAAGCAGTTTGCATGGCTGATACAAAATACACACCTCTGAATCTGAACAGCATGCAGAACATCCATAACATTCCTACAACGTGCACTAAACTTCAATCATGGCTCGGAAAGCAACTCCACGGTAGACAACCTTCTGACCTCAACCAGTCACACGTCGAACTTTTGGTTGAGTGAAGGGTGTCTCTTTGGGGAAACTGAAGGAACCATGATTGCCATACAAGACCAGGTTATTAACACTAAAAGTTACAGAAAACATATTATCAAAGATTCGACTGACGGATCTTGCAGGAAATGCCATATTGCAGAGGAAACCATCAAACACGTCATATCCAGTTGCAAAATACTCACGCAGACAGATTATTTACACAGACATAACCAGGTAGCCAACATCATACATCAACATCTAGCTAAGATACACAAGCTAAGGAACATTCACACTCCTTATTATAAATATATCTCCGACACTGTCTTAGAGAACACCACACATAAACTATATTTTGACAGAGCTATAATCACTGACAAAACTATCCCTCATAACAGACCAGACATTACACTAGTAGATAAGCAAAACAAAGTGACTTACATAATTGATATCTCCATCCCAACACACACAATTTACAAAAGACATACACTGACAAAATCACTAAATATACGGATCTTGCACAAGAAATAAAACGCCTTTGGGGAGTTAATAGAGTACACATTGTTCCTATTGTTCTTTATGCCACTGGGGTTATTCCACATTAGCTGCACAAAAGCCTGTCAACACAAATTTAAACCCACACTTATACAAAACCTTACGGAAAGCCACAATTCTAAACACCTGTCACATAGTAAGGAAATTCCTACACCCAAACATCAATACTCCCACGAGTGCATAACTTTCCCTCCCTCGCATTTGAGTCCCTTGGGCTTTCGCCCTCTTTTGGGTCCGCCTCTGGGATTGGCTTCCGGACTTGATCCGAGTTTGGCTTCCCCAAACAATGATGATAATAATAATAAACTAAATATAAAAAAATAAATCTATGTCTTTTTTATATCTTTTTACTCTTTTATTAACAAGGACTCAAGGAAACTACTAATCCACAAGAAAAGTTTATTAATACGAATGCGCATTTTGGCAGCCAAGCTGCATTCGTCAGCATATCCAAGACTTAATCAAGACAGAGAGTTCTGTTCAGATGAAGCAAGAGACAATCGACAATCGAACAGTGAAGTGTACATTTTTTCATATGGGATGAAAGCAGTGCTTTCACAAAGCTCATCGAAAATTCCAAAAGAAATATACTGAGGTAATACACCAGAATAAATTCCAAAAGAAATACACTCAGGTAGTCAATAATCCTAACCAACCCAAGCAGTCTTCCATATTATAGAAAAAAGAAAATAAGATTGACAATTGTCAGAAACAAAATATAAATGAAATAAAAACAAGGAGAAAGAAGATTATCACATCTTCCAGTAGTCCGAGAAAGAGATGTTGAAGATGTTATCACAGTTGATGTCAAAAATGTGCCTTGGTTTTCGATACTTCATATGCCACTTCATATATATTGACTTCTTCACTATTCCAGTATTCCAGAAGTTTTGCCGCATCTCTCGGTTGTGTTACGTCCAGGGGGCCTGCGTCACTGCTTAGTAAAATAGTTGAATCTACATTGGTTATTGTATAGGATTCCAGAAAGGTTAAAAACCTGGGGTCATTCGTGCTGTATATAATTTTGATTTCTTCGCGTTTATAGTCGTGTTGGAGATCTAGAATATTGTGATGCCCCTCCCCCTATATTAATTTAACAACAACAAGTGTCAGGTGGGTTGAGCACCATGGGTTCGGGACTGATGCAAGATGGTGTGAATTTTAACAACTACAGTTTATGATTAACAAACAATACTCTCTTTATTCCTAGAAGAACAAAAAAATATACGCAAGCACAAGTAAATACTAACTCAATATGTCAGGAATTGCTACAATTGACATCACGTATGAATATTTAATAAGCTCTGCGTAAGGCATAATGTACATGCTGAAGAGGGCCTTCCCCACACCAGGAGCACTTAAATACCTAACTAATATGTACTATTTACTCAATATATTCATGCATAAGTTAACTATAATCTTATTTGTTACTCTTAATCACGAGCAAGGCTTTGCAACTAATGCTAATGCAAGCAGATATTACAACGGGCTAGAGCTTCACAACCTATTACTCACATGGATACACAGGTAGTGCTATTATTTCCATACAATCAATGCTACCAAGCTTCGCACGGACCTTTTACTTAATTACATATACAAGGGGAGGACCGTAGTAACCCCTACTGCACCCCAGTGTGTTTGTGATCCGGCTGTGTCACCTTGCTCACACCCCGGTACACCCATACCTCGTTATACGTACGCTCGTTGTACGTACTTTTCGATTTACGTACTTTTCAAATTATGGCACGAATTCGTTTTACGTACCCAATATTTCGTCACACGAGATTAAATAAAGAGTAGAGTGGAAATACACTGATTATCAGCGCCAGCACTATGACCTCGTCAAGTACGTCGTCATTATTTCCACTCTAATAAATTAATTTAGGCTGTATATTTTCGATTTTTGTTTCGTGTGTATTATTATGCTTATGAAGAAATAAAAATAATAAACTAAAGACTATAAAAAATAAATACTACCTTTGCTGTATTATTTCATAAAAAAACACTGAAACAGATTCAATTTACTTTGTGTATATTTTGTATCAAAATCATTGATGTGCATTGTCAAAGCGTTATCACGAAAATCATTGATGTGCATTGTCAAAGCATTATCACGAAAATTATTGATGTGCATTGTCAAAGCGTTATCACGGAAATTTATTTTTAAAAAAGTACAGTAGTGACCTCTGATGAGAGCTACATAATAAAACGTCTCACGTTTTTCCATTGTCTCGACTTTTCTACTGACCCTGAAAAGTACGTATTCGTTATACGGATATTCGAGTTACGTACCAAGTTTTTGTAACCAATCAGTACGTATAACGAGGTATAGGTGTATTCGTAATTATAACGAGGCTTACTCTCAATGCGTATGCCTTATGCACACCCACACGAAAAGAGCATGAAACAACTCATCGGATCAGCGATTCGACCCTGAGATTTTGCATTCAGCTCTGATCGTCAGTCTCGTTGCCTTGCAAAGCCTCCTCCTATATTTCATATGCAAATAAAATTGTTACTAGACCAATACTACAGATGTATAATAATATCATATGATATGTGTAATGCGCTCTTGATAACAAATCTTATTACAGCGACACGCAACACAGTTCCATCCTAAATCATTACTCTATGAGTTAGCTATATTCGGACAACTATGTCATTTTACAATTCAATCTTCTCTTACTCTTGTTTAAGTGATATTATCAATGTACTGTTTATTCAAAATGCACCAGATGTTCCCCACGCACACAACATGGAAAGAACTCACCCATTATGTCATCACATTGGTATGAAGTCTTCAGATGTATGTTGCAATTTTGATGTCCATTCGAACGCCAACGAATCATCATGTATTTTTTATAAGCAGACCAAAGAAAATTATTTTTCAGCTAAACTTTGAATACGATGATATTCATGAATCAGCAGCAGCAGACTGAACAACAAACGGCCAAGTATATATCGGCAAAAAAAAACAAAAAACAGCACACTTTTTCCGAACACTCAGGCGTACCCATCATTATTTTTTTCGACCTTCCACAGCGGTTGTTCAAAATCAAAAAAAATATTCTTTAAAAACAAACAAATAAAAAAATATCAATAACCAAATTAGAAGAAAACACAGTTTCTAGGAAATTCTCCCATAAACAATGTTTTCCTCCGAAACAATTACAAGCCCTGCTGCACGATCAACAGCGATTGCCAACAAACACTTAAAAGGAATATATTTTATAAAAGCAGTTTCTATTTTTAACGAAAATAACTCAAATAAATTACTAAGAGATGTAAATTAATATTATAATAAAATTTAGTCAACCAAAATCTAGAAACAAAGAGAGCAACTATTACCTCCAACGATTTATCTTAAAAAAAAAGATCAATAACTTCACCATAATTTACATATATGTAATTAAAAAAAAAACCCTACACGTTCCCCGTCGGACCCATATGACGCACACTAACATGAAATGTCACAATATGGTCAGCGAGCCTAGATACTGCGAAGTTTCCGTTTCTGATATACCTCAAATGTTCGCCTACTCTCGTGTTAACTGCTCTTCGCGATTGACTGTAGTAGACTGTTTCACCTTTGGATGCCTGGCAACATATAGACCCCAGGTCTATATTCTTGTGGAACTATCTCCTTTGGGCTGTTTATCAGTTTTCCAATTGTATTGGGACTCTGGTAGAACAGAGAGGCCAAAGTCTCTAGTGATTTTCCTCATGCCCCTATTCAGTTGTTGATTGTAGGATAAGAATATAATGCCTCCCGGTGTGTTTTCTTTTTGCAGCGTGGTAAAATTTTTCAGAAATAGCCTTTGTTTTACCTTTAATAGAGATGCTGTTAATAACTTCTTTTTGGTATCCATTCAGAGATGCAAATTCTTCAATCATTCTGAGTTCTTTATTCCTGCTTTCAGCATTCAGGGGGATGACGTGCGCCCTATAAATCATATGACGAAAGCTGCCAATTTGTGATGTTGGTTATGGTTTGAGCCCTGTTTAATAAAGTTAGGGACAAAGT
>JAHWFO010027356.1:13405-37076 GCA_023313115.1 Rhysida immarginata
AGCTCTGTTCTTCTCTGGAGCTCTGTTCTCGCGCTCGCTTGAGGTTTGTTTTGTTCGAAAGTTTGAACTCCACGAATCGCGTTGATATTCGACGGGGACATGCGCCTGTTAAGGCCGCATCGTTTCGCGTAGTTTCCGGTCATTCGCACTTAGCCAAAATTTCGGGTGCCTTGTGCGTCGTTTGAGCTCTGTTCTTCTCTGGAGCTCTGTTCTCTTTCAACTGGACAATGGCTGGTCGAAGGTGTAAGCGGACGGGAGGGTCAGGTCTGGTCCGAAGAAGCGGTAAGTCGATACATTCAGTCAGGTTACTAAGCTCTCGAATGCCTTTTCTCCAGGGACCCCTGCTATATATATCTCAAAACCATCTCCCATCTGCCCGTGCGCGAACGCACGTTCCTGATTGGTGGACGCCTGTTCCAACCATGGCGTCGCTGGCGGGAACTCTTCATAAAGTGGTCAATTCAGCACGTGGCAATGTGGGATCTCCTGACAATGTGGAGGAGGTATGAAAAAAACAAGTTGCAATGTATTACAATTGTCACAACTCTCCCTCGCCGAAGAAGCATCTAAAATATACGATGAGGTGCTTGTGTTGCCACTGCTATACTAAACTGTGTTGGTTACGTTTCAGCCTCCGTGAAGTTGCCTGTAGTCGACTCTTGGCCGAAGTCGAAGTCCATAAAGTCCTTGGTTCCTTCCATGGCCATCCAGCTCTGGCTGATCATTCTGCAGAGCATGTTGGTCATCGTCTGGTGGAGTATCTGGCTCTCTGGGGGCAGCATTGATGATGGGAGTGCCATCTTCCTCTTCGTCGCTATCTTCATCCTCGTCTGGTGGTGGTGGTCTCCTTTTTCTGGGTCTACGATCCCTTCCCCCAGACCATATGTCACCCCATGCCACCTTCAACTGGTCAATGTGTACCTGCAATTCGCGTGTGCTGAGATTTTGAATTTCATAATTGACTGGGCTTAATTTATGTGTAAGTCGATACAGGCCCCCATATTCGTGTCCTAATTTGTTCTTCCCTTTACCCTTTATCAAAAGTAGGACTTTGTCACCAACCTGCAAGTTTCTTAAACCTCTACCCTGATTGCGCTGGTCTAATTTGGTTTGTCTGCGCGCATCGCTTTCCTCATTGGCGATATTTCGTACAATCCACATTCTCGCAGCAGCTCCCATTTATAGTTTCGTACATCGAGTTCTTTTCCTTCACGGTCTCCCCCTTCCCATGGTGTGTAGGGTTGAGCCCATAAAGGAGATATGCCAGGTATCCCTGGTGCTGGTGTTGAATGTGGTACAAATGCTGAATAGGGCAGCATTGAGGTATTTGTCCTACATGTAAGGTTTCCTGTTCGGGAAAATTGGGATTAATAATATTTTTATGTCTGATACTGGGTTGAAAATTTTATGTTTTAATAAATATATATGTTCAATTTAGTTATAAATTGATGCCTAGATTTCTTGTTAATATGTACACTGATTGTTGCAATTCAAATTTTTATTATTGTTGTCGCAAAATTTACTTTTTATGGTCCGCGTGTGATGTCCAGCTTCCGGCGTCGAGGACCCTCCGCCACATTTCGCACCTGAAGCGGAAGATCCATCCGCTCCTGCTGTAACGATCTCTCCTGTTACTCCGCTGGAGGCACCCATCCAGTCGGACCTGTCACCACCGACGCAACCTGCCCCTGCGCCCCCTCAACAGGAGTTACACAGATCCAGAGGCATCGAGCTGTACTCTGCCATCCCAACCTGACCGATTCTGCATTCAAGGAGGTATCTTTGATGACTTTCTGTGTCATGTGAACAGGCACTCACGTCCCCTCAACGTCACCAATGGGAAGAGGCTATGAAGAGTGAATTAGACTCGCTCCACCTTCATCAAGTCTGGGACTTAGTCCCTAAGCCCCTAAATACGAAGATACTGTAAACGAAATGGATATACCGCATTAAATACAATCCAGATGGGTCGGTGTCAAGATTTAAAGCCAGGTTGGTCGCCATAGGATCGTCGCAGACGTATGGAACTGAATATGAACTCACGTTTTCCCCTGTAATTCGGATGGAGTCGTTAAGATTACTGTTTGCAATAGAGGCCAATAAGGGCATGTCGTTGCACCTGTAAGATGTCAAATGTGCCTATCTGCTTGCACCGATAGATCACACGATATATGTAATGCCACCCAAGGGATTGACACATCGCTCAGATGAAGTATGCAAACTCCGAAAATCACTATGGTTTAAAGCAGAGTGGAAGGTGGTGGTATATGAAGTTATATCGGCTCCTTCTCCGCTTAGAGTTTACCCCGTCCTGAGCAGATGATAGTTTTTTCTTTTATAACAGCAACGGCTGTTTGATACTACTTGCTGTGTACGTAGATGACATTGTGGCTGCTAAGAATGATGTTTCTGTTTTGAAGTCAGTATTGACTAGTGTATGACAGGAAGTCGATCTAGTGGATCTGGGACCCGTACATCACCTTTTAGGTATGCGTGTGAGCCGGGAAAGCAATGTCATCAAATTATCCCAGGCTCACTACATCCAGCAAGTCCTGCACGACTATCAATTGCAAGACATTAGACCTAAAACCGTTCCTCTCAGTCCGCACGTGACCCTGGACGAAGTGGCGAACTCACGGCCAGCTAATCCCACGTCTTATCAGTCTCTTCTCGGGTCTCTTATGTATATTATGACGTGCACGCGCCCAGATATAGCTTTCGCTATCACACGTTTGTCGTCATATGCCAGGTCTCCAACTCATTTGCATATGACGGCGCTAAAGGGAGTCGCTGCTTACCTGGCTCACACCCGCGATGCATCGCTTACCTTTGTTCTGTCAACAGGTTCGTTGTGTGCATTTGCCGATGCAAGTTGGCGTGTTACACCACAGAGCAAGGGTTACTCTGGTATCCTCATAAAATTGGGAGAAAATACCATCTCCTGATGCTCTAAGAAGCAGCGTCTTGTGGCCTTAAGCAGCTGTGAAGCAGAAATCATAGCTATATCCGAGTGCATAAAATCATTTCGGTGGTTATGGGGGGAATATATCTCTTTCCCCACAACTATATATACCGATTCAACTTCTGCCATCGCATGTCTGAGTGCATTGGAATCTAAGAGTAGAACGAGGCACATTCTGAGATTGCATAATTACATCTCGTGTGAAATCAATCTCCAGAATGTGATCCTTGCATACTGCCCATCCTCAGACATGCCAGCAGACGTTTTGACAAAACCTTTAAATTTCCACACTCTGCATAAAATTTGGGACCAATTGTCGTTAACTAAGCGGGATGATAAACACTAGTTAGACTTATTGTTTGTTGGAACAAATCTATGTATATGTATGGCCGTCCCTTCCTTTCGTTTTTAAGTGCAAAATTTGTTAGGTGGGATGAGAGGGATTCTTAACGGCGAATTTTTTTTTTTTTGCATTCATCAACTTCTTGTTTTTTTTGCTCATAACCAGAAGCAAGGTTTCAGCATACATTTCTATTTTGTACTAGTAAATAAGTCATAGCACGTAACTGTTTATTTTATAAGGATATACGTTATTTATACACTATTGAGCTCAAATGTAAAGTTTTTTTTTAGTTTGGCATGCCGATAATCTTATAATTCATATTCATTAATTTAAGTGTACGCACACTATTCATATTTCACACTATTCATATTTTTTACACTATCCAATTGCTTGTTCACTTTACTTAACATGATTTTTATGTTATATATGTCCCTTAAGTTTTTTTTAAGTCCAGTCAATAAATTTTTTTCAACAGCTCTATGCTCACGGACACGTTTATTTATCCTGCACTCAAGTAAAATTACAGGGGGATTAATAATATTCTTATGTCTGATACTGGGTTTAATATTTTATGTTTTAATAAATATATATGTTCAATTTAGTTATATATTGATGCCTAGATTTCTTGTTAATATGTACACTGATTGCTGCAAATCAAATTTTTATTATTGTTGTCGCAAAATTTACTTTTTATGGTCCGCGTGTGATGTGGCAAATGCGTTCTTTCCCACGCGGCTAATTTCCTCGACCGCAGGAAGTTATGCCGTTTGATTGTTGGCAAATTATAATTTATTTTTTTTGCTTACAGTTTATTCTTCATTCACCTCTTGCTCTTCTTCCACCCTACACGCCTTCTGTGCAGCATGGCCACTGATCAACCTCCCTGCCAGTGGAATATATATATTTTGCTATGAAACCTCCTGCCAGCTCATCCTCCTTCTGAAGAAATATTGTCATTTCTCCATGGCATGCTTATTTTCATGCCTGGTTCAGGTTGATCCTTGGACATCTTCCACAACCATTCTCTAGCTCGATACTGCTATAAAAGGTTTTCTTGTTTAACGTAATACAGCAAGATGTTTCATTCTACGGATCACCGTCTTAAGTTTCTTTCTCTTCAGCAGGAGTGATGAGCGAGATGTCTTTTTTTATGTCCCACTGAGCAGGTTAAATGCGCCATATCTTTTGCACACAGTTTTTTTTACTCCTTAATTTCTTTTTTTTTTCACGTTTCTCTTAACTTGATGTTTTTGTAAATTGATTATTTCTTCTGCCTGCGATTGCTGCCACAAAATTTTGTATGTCTGTTAATTGACAATTAATAAAAATATCATATGAACCAAACCATGTTCCATTTTTTTATTAATCCTCTGAACATTTCCCATTACACAAACAGCGCAGGGTCTCAAGGATGTATTGGTTCATTCTTTCGACCAAGCCGTTAGAGTTAGGGTGGTATGCAGTCGTACAAGTGTGTTTGATACCTAAGTAATCGATAACGTTACGCATGACTTCGGAGATAAAATTAGCTCCCCAGTGTGAAATAACTTCCCTGGGGATGCCATAACGGCAGACAATGTTCTCGACAAATGCCTTCATTACAGTCTCAGCCTTCTGGTTTTTCATGGGTATCGCTTCCTTGTACCTTGTCACCACATCGATGCAGATGAGGAGGTACCTATCCCCGTACCTGTTTCCGACATCGAACCTATGATGTCAAGGGCTAATTTTTTGAAGGGATAGCTAGCTTTTATTCCAGGCTGAAAGGGAGCCAGGCCTTTTTGCAGATGACATTTTTGACATGCATGGCATGCCCGTACTTTGCGGCTAACATCATTATTTATTGATGGCCAAAAATACAACTTTCTAATCACATCAATTGTCTTGGTAATCCCTTTATGGCCCACTAACTTATTGTCATGGGCTAATTCCATGATTCGGATTCGCATGTCCTCTCCTATACAGGCCCTTTTGTCGTTGTTCTGCCTACCTTTCCTCCTCCTACTCTGTTTATTAGGGTACCAACGTAATAAGTTATTCCTTATTTCAGAGCTTCCTTATTTTCTATGCTCATTAGGTATTTGTTTATGTTCGGACAGAGCTTGGTAGATGTCTTTGAATAGAGGATCATTAATTTGTGATAGTTGGATATCATTAGCTATGTTGTCTCTAGTGATCCTAATGACCCCGTTACACTCTTTTACGGGAAGGCGGGCGGGAGAGGAAATCAGGATCTATATTCCTTTCTCCCTTAATGTGGGAAATGTGGAGGTCATACTCCTGTATTTCCAAGGACCAGCGTAACAAGCACTGATTCATCACACCAATAATATTGAGGAAAGAAAGGGGTTTGTGGTCAGACAATTGTTTAATGGGAAATCCCAAGACCATATGGCAGAATTGGCCAAGTGCACACAGCATCGCGAGTAATTCTTTCTCAATGACACTGTAGTTAACTTGAGCTCCTTTCAGCTTCATGCTAAAAAACGCTATGGGTCTAACACCTAGCTCAGTTTTTTGCTGCAACATTGCCCCCAAATCCTCAGCAGAGGCATCAGTACAAAGCAGAAATGGTTTGCTGTAATCTGGGGGGAATAAGACAGGGGGGTGCATAATTGCAGCACAAGTGAATCGAATGCCCTCTGACACTCGCGCGACCAATTTAATTTTACATCTTTTCTGTTTAGATAGTTAGAGGATTGATAACACTGGTCTGCAATGAAATCCTCCTTCAAATGAAAATGTTAAAAATACGAAGATTGTCGTAATGAATCTAAATCTGCATTATTTTTTTTAGCTATCACATATATATTGTATTTCACTGATTTTTTTTAAATAAAACCCAAAATTCCGGATATACGGCGTAACCTTTAGGCATTTATGCTTCTTTAATCCATTAAACTCTTATCTATAAATGCGAAACTCATTTCAACTAATAGAAAGATGTCTAACTCTGTCGTCCTCTAACTAATGCATGTGCAGTTTGTGTTTGATTCCATGCCAAGCAGTTGTCAAAAAGTTATTACGTGTTTGTTCCTATTTTAAATTGCATTCTTGGTAAGTATTGCACAAAATTTATACATGCAGCGAATATTTATATACGTAATCTCAAATAACAAGCAGTATAAAGTCTCAGTCGAGTTATATTGTTTTGATTTACTCACTCATTTTATTTCAGTTAGGATAAAAATGCCACGGACATGCAAAAATTCTGCGGATTTGTTTTGCTACATTTGTGGTGAATCTTTTTCTATATATATAACTAGCAAAGGACCCGGCGTTGCCCGGGATAATTACACAGTAGGTAAACAGAACAATCTCAAGAAGTTAAATAAACTAATGTGTTTTTTGAAAATAAACTGTAATAGATTATGCACTACTAAAACGTGCCAAACACACACACACACACACACAGACAAAGAAACACATACACACTTTTCCTTTGCCTCATCGAGAGAGACTGCCCTATCTATATCGTCTATTATATCCATTTCCTGTTCATTGTTACTAATTCTTGGAAACGAATGTTCTGTCATTGCATCATCATTTAATGTTCTTTGAAATGAACTTTCTATGATTGCATCATCATTTTGTGCTCATTGTTACTGGTGAATTGCGTGTTGATACCATTGTAGATACTTGTTGTTGCACAAACTTTGCCTTTCGTTGTTGGTCTTGAGATATATATTGTTGGTCCGTGCAGAGTGTTTGTGCATTGCGTGTTTATACCATTGTTGATACCTATTGTTGCAGAAACTTTGCCTTGCATTGTTGGTCATGAGATATTTCTCATTAATATGCCCTGCCATAGCCATGAATATCGATTTTTTATCAATAATTATTATTTTTCCGAAATCTAAGGTAGACAGTGACCTTCCTCATGCTTTGAAGGTCAAGAATGCAAAATTTCATCAAGAACGGAATAAAACTGTAGATTTGCATAAGAAACAAACAAACCCACAAACAAACTAACAGACCCACAAACATCCTTTTTTATATATATAGAAAGATATCGCATGGCCAACAATGCAAGGCAAAGTTTGTGCAACAATAGGTATCAACAATGGTATCAACGCACAATTCACACTATGCTCGGACCAGCAACAAATATCACATGACCAACAATGCAAGGCAAAGTATGTCGTGTTCTCATCAACAATGGTATCAACGCGCAATTCACCAATAACAATGAACACAAAATGATGATGCAATGATAGAAAGTTATTTTCAAAGAATTATCCAGGTGTTTAACTGAAGCAAATCAACATCCTTCTTGAGGTTGTTCTGCTGACCTCTAACTATAATTATCCCGGGCAACGCCGTTTACCTCTGCTAGTTATATTGTCGAGACTCAGTCGAGTTATATTGTTTTGATTTACTCACTCATTTTCTTTTAATTAGGATAAAAATGCCACAGACATGCAAAAATTCTGTGGATTTGTTTTGCTACATTTGTGGTGAATCTTTCTGTATATATTAAGAAGGATGTTTGTTTGTTTGTTTGTGGGTTTGTTTGTTTTTTATACAAATCTACACTTTTATTCCGATCTTGATAAAATTTCGCATACATGACCTTCAAAGCATAAGGAAAGTCACTTTCTACCTCAGATTTCGAAAAAATTATCGATAAAAAATCGATATTCATGGTTATGGCAGGGCATAGTAATGAGAAATATCTCATGACCAACAATGCAAGACAAAGTTTTTGCAATAATAAGTATCAACAATGGTATCAGCACGCAATTCACAAACACTCTGCATGGACCAACAATATATATCTCATGACCAACAATGCAAATAAAAGTTTGTGCAACAATAGGTACCAACGATGGTGTCAACACGCAATGCACCAACACTATGCAAGACATCGAGAGAAGAAACAACATCAGTTGTACATCTAAAGTAAGATTACGTGAGTAAGAAATTATTTAGACTAGCAGTGGCATCCTTGGAGAGGTCCATCCATTGTGAGCCTTTTAAAAAGTTTTTTTCAAATTTTCATTAAGAATTTTTACTGTATTAATCCTAAGCGTTTTCATGTGTTTATTTTTAAGATATTTCAAAATTTATTCCAAAAAAAAAGTCCAAGCCACGCTGGGGTTATCATCTAGCTTATTTGGTAGCACAGCAGATCCAAACATTACCTAAAAATACATTTTGACTAAATTCTGTGGGAAAGTGTATATTTTGGAAACTGAGATGCTGATAATGCGATGACTGAACGTTCGTTTCCAAGAATTATTGACAATGAGCAGAAAGTGAAGATGCAGTGACAGAACATTAATAAGGCAGCGTCTACTGATTAGGTATAGGAGTCACGCACGTCTCCCTTGAGCTCCCTATCAAACGACTGGTAAAAATTTATGTATCTGGAAAGGAAATAGAAAGAACAAGTATTGGTCAGAGAAACTCTCTAACTAAACATCGGGAGTTTCGAATGGAGCAACAGGGTATAAGAGCTTCTATGTCAAGGGTAAGAAAAACTTGAGTCTAAAGTGTCTGGTGATGGTCCGCAGTGGTGAGGCAAGTCAAGAAGAGTTTTGATAAAGTCCCGGTATATCACCTAGAATTGCTGTTTTTCGTATATTTAGTAGAATGGATAAACCCTTTGCTCTGTGTTGTATTGATTGAGTTATTATTTAACCAAATGGGAGTTATAATTTAATTTTTTGAGATTGTTCTCTCTACCCACCAGTGTAATTATCCTGGGCAATGCCGGATAACTCTGCTAGTCCCCTATAAAGTCTCAACGGAACGCAATAACTGAACTTGTGAAAAGGGGTTATCAGTGTTACTTTGGTTACTCTGTTGATGAACGAGATAAAAATTTGCTCCCGAAAATTTGTTGTAATACTTGTTCAAGAACTTTAAGAGGTTGGCTCAAAGGAAGTCAGAAGTCCATGCAATTACTGCACACATGATTTGGAGTGAACCACAAAATCATGAAAACGATTGTTACTTTTGCATGACTGTGACCCAGGGATTTACCTAAAAAAATAAATAATAAATAAAATAAAATAAAATATCCGAATATTCCGTCTGCAAGAAGACCTCGAAACATTGCTTCATTATCTCCAGTACCTCCAAACAATGACGACATGGTGGATTGTGAAAATCCTCAGTCTCAGCCGACTCAATCGAGTGACTACTCTAATGTTTCATTTTTAAGTACAAGTTCATCAACAAACCCTCATCTTCTTATGCAGTCTGATTTAAATGATCTTGTTCGAGATTTAGGTCTCTCAAAATCGAAAGCTCAACTTCTAGGATCAAGATTAAAACAGTAGAATTTATTAGACAAAAATACGAGAGTCTCATATTTTCGTAACAGGCAAGAAGACTTTATGAGTTTCTTTACCAAAGACGGCATCTTGGTATATGGTGATAATGCTGGAGGTCTTCTACAAGAACTTGGTTTTCCTGAAACATCAGAGGAATGGCGTGTCTTTATAGATTCATCCAAAGTCAGTTTAAAAGCGATTTTGCTCCACAATGGTAATAAATATCCTTCAGTGCCTTTAGCACATGCGACGAATATGAGTGAAACTTATGAAAATATGAAGTTGCTACTGGATAAAATTAGATACTCACAGTCTCGTGGAACATTTCTGCTGATCTCAAAGTTATAGCAATGCTAACTGGACTACAAGGAGGCTTTACGAAATTTTGTTGTTTTTTTTTTTGCGAATGGGACAGTCGCACAAGGAGTAAACACTATGTAGTCAAAATCTGGCAACGAAGAACGGATATGACACCTAGAGTTAAAAATGTACTTCACCAACCTTCAGTACAAAATGATAAAATTTTTCTACCCCCGCTTCATATAAAGCTAGGGCTAATAAAAAACTTAGTGAAAGCAATGAACAAGGCTGGTGAGGGCTTTAAATACCTTAAAACAAAATTCCCCCAAATCAGCGACACCAAATTAAAAGAAGGAATTTTCGTAGGGCCCCAAATACGAGAGTTATTGAAGGACACAACTTTTAAATCAAAACTGAATGAAGGAGAAAAAAAAAGCTTGGACTGCCTTCGAAAATGTATGTCATAGCTTTCTTGGAAACAAGAAAGCAGAGAACTACCAAGAAATCTCATGCAAAGCTCTTGAATGCAACATGTTTCTTAAAATTCATTTTTGAACTCTCATTTAGATTTCTTCCCCAAAAATCTTGGTGCAGTATCAGATGAACATGTTGAATGATTTCATCAATACATATTACACATAGAGAAACAATACAATAGGAAATGGGCAGAAGCAATGCTCGCAGATTTTTGCTGGTCAATTCACCGTGAAACTGCTATAGAAAATATGAAAAGGAAGAAAACTACAAAATAAAAAATTAACTAATATACAGTAACAGCAATTTCATTGTTTTGAAATAATTATAATGTTCTTAAGATAAATATTATAAAAAAAAATAAATTTAAGAATTACAATTTTTATCACATTTTAAGAAAAAAGGATTTTACAAAAAAATCAATAACAAAAAAAGTATATGTGATAAAAATATTTTATTACTAGATTTGGATTCAGAATTACTAAATCTATAAAAAACATCCAGAATAATTAGAAGGAGAAAATAAGAGTTTTTTTTGCAGACCAGTGTAATCTTAGATATGTTCTCTATAAATGGGCAGTAGAATTTGACAGCCCGAATGAAGGAGCATACTTGCTTAACTGTGCGAGGAGCTTCAAGATTAGCGATGGCTGTCACATAAGCCAGTTCAGGGATCAAACCCTCGCTGCATATCACGTGCCCTAAGTATAATAGCTTATCCATCATGATTTTGCATTTTGATGGTTTCAATTTTAGGTTATTCCTTTTGAAGATCCCGAAAATCCATTCAAGTATTTCTGTGTTCGTCTTCAGTTTTGGTATAAATTAGAATGTCATCCTGGAACACATGCAGGTTTTTGTATAATCATTCGCAGAGAAGATCAGTCATGTAAGATTGAAATGTATGGGCTGAATTTTTAGCACCCGGGGCATGCACACCAACTGAAATTTGCCCCTTGTTTTTACTGAGAAAACATCGTGATGTTTCTGTCCTCCACTTCAGTGTACTCATTGTTTTTCGTGTTTGTGACTGTCTCGCCGCTCCATGCTGTAGTATTGTTCAACACTGATCGTGTTGCTTGCCATCATTAGTGCTTTTCCCGCCATTCCCTCATCTTGTCTCTACATATCTCCTCCTGATTCAACTTGCTGGCTTCATCAAACACAATAGATCCTAAAAGAAAACGCGCTTCCATCAAAGCTGTACTAACTCGTTTTGAATCCTATGTTCGAGCACTTTCATCTGCAAATCCATTGAATGATCGCGATGCTGCTATATTACGTGAACGGCTGCTCAATGTAAAACCATTACTCGCTTCGTTTCATGAGATTCAACTAGATATCGACGCAGATGAAACAAACGATATTGACTTTGAATCCGCAGAATTCGAAAATAAGTATTTTAACATAATTATTGATGCTGATAGTTTGTTAAGTAGAAGTATGCCTCGCCCACCCTTCCCGTCCAGTTCTGTAAGCTAGCGTGGCAGCTCACGCTACTCTCATTCATAATCTAATTTGATAAAGTTGCCTACCATTAAACTACCAGAATTTAGTGGAAAGTTTGAAGACTGGCTGAACTTTAAAGTCTTATTTACGAGTCTCATTATGAAAATGACGAACTCAGCAATATACAGAAATTTCATTATCTGCGTTCCTCGTTGTCAGGCAAATCTGCAGAGGTTGTTAAGAATCTCACCTTCACTGGTGATAACTACATTATTGCTTGGGACAGTCTTCATGAACGCTATGACAATCGAAATATCCTAATTCATAACCTCATGAAGGCCATCTTTGATCTAGAGCCCATTTCCAAGGAATCCTCGGGCAGACTACGTACCTTGATTGACTCAGCCAAGAAAAATCTTCGATCTCTGGATTCTTTGATCAATAAAGAGCATCAGAGAGATGCATTCCTTGTCTATCTTATCAAATCCAAATTAGATAACACCACTGTAAAAGAATTTACGAACAAGACTGCTACTTCTGATCCAACCTCATTCGATGATCTCATTAAATTTGTAGAAAAAAGGCCTCTTTATTGGAAAGTCTAGAACAAAGACATGCTAAACCCACAAATGAGTGATCCACTACGTCAAGAAGTTTCGTCTCGATGTCGTCCTCTTGTCGTTCTGCAATAAAGATCATAATTTGTACTCTTGTTCCATTTTCAAATCTATGCCTGTCAAAGAACGTTTTGCTGAAATAAAGAATTTAAGATGCTGCATAAATTGACTTTCTAAAGGTCACTTCGCTATGAACTGTAGCTATAAGCACAGCTGCAATAAGTGCAAAGCTAGATATCATACTCTTCTACATCTTGATCCCATAACCAACCCTGAGAACTCAGATGTTGAAAGTGATACAGTCACCCTTTCGGCATTGTCCTCTTCCGAACAATGTGCTATTCTCTCCACTGCTGTTGTGAATGTTGTTGATCATCAAGGTCAAAGTCATCAAGCAAGAGTCCTACTTGATTGTAGTAGCACTTCATCGTTTGTAACTTCTTCCCTGTGTAAGAAGCTCAAGTTGCCTCAAACTCCAGTCAATAACTAGTGTCCATTGTCGTTGTGAAATTCTTTTGCATTCTCGAATATCCAATTATCACCTGAAATCCCAATGTTTGGTCATTCCTCAGATTACTTGCAACAGTCTTTCATGACATTTTGAAACAGTTCACACGGACGAAACAAACGTTTAAAATAAACTTGAATTGTTTTCTCTTCAGGCGATCGTTCTTTTAGGTGGAGAGGTCTACCTCTTCCCAATACACCAATTGATCTTGCCAGCATAAACATTCCTAATGGCCTGAAGATGGCTGATCCTCACTTCAATATCCCTGGAGAAATCGACATTCTCCTTGGAGTAAATTCATTCTGGCAAATTCTTCTCACTCGGCGCATTCCACTTGGACCAAGAATGCCTATTCTGCAAGCTTCTCATTTTGGATGGATTGTAGCTGGTTCGTTTCCTTGCACTACTGCCCAAGACATTCCTTGTCACTTTAGTCACAGTTGTATTTGCATTCAAGAGCAATTGGAGAATTTCTGGAAAATGGAAGAACTTGTTACCCCTAAGCTCCGCACCTTGGAAAAAGACGAGTGTGAATCTCACTTCAAGAGCCATACCCAGCGTGATTCTAGTGGTCAATTTATTGTCAGTATTCCTCTTAATAAAGCTCTAGAAGTATTAGGTGACTCATACGAAATAGCTGAAAAATCTCTTCTAAATCTTGAAAGAAAATTTGTCTCCAACACTGCCTTGCATCAGCGTTATGCATAGTTCATGCAAGAATATGAAGACTTGGGCCACATGTCCGTTTGTGATCCTGCACCTTCTGAGGTTTCCTGCTTTTTACCTCAACATGGCATTCTCAAAGAAGATGGCCTAACCACAAAGCTTCATGTCGTTTTCAATGCCTCTGCTCCTACTACATCGGGTGAATCACTTAACTCCTTACAATTGGTTGGCCCTACAATTCAACAGGATCTGTGTAGTGTTCTAATTCGATTTCGCAAATATGTCTACGCCTTCTCTGCTGAAATAGAAAAGATGTAACGCCAAGTTTTGATGATGAGTCTTAAAGACCCTTGCAGCGCATCTTTGGAGACCTGATCCAAATGACACCATCAAGACCTATAATCTGAACACTGTTACTTATGGTACTGCTTCTGCTAGCTTCTTAGCAATTCGATGTTTGTACGAATTGGGTATTGAATGCGCACAATCCCTTTCTGAGGTCTCTCAAATCATAAAAGAAGACTTCTACATTGACGATTTGTTGAGTGGAGCGAACGACGTCTCCACAGCAAAGGTACTGTGCAAAAACCTTTCTGCTACTTTACAAACTGTTTGCTTCAATTTACGAAAATGGATCTCGAACGAGCCTCTAATTCTTTCAGACTTTATGGATTCTGACATTCACCCTATCTTAGTTGATATTGGCTCGCATGATAGCACAGAGACTCTTGGACTTCATTGGTTGCCACTTGATGACATTCTCTATTTCTCTTACCTCTCCAAAAAGAATAACTAAGCGTGCTGTCCTGTCCGACGTATCTCAGATGTTCGACCATCTCTGCTTGCTAAGCCCTTGCACTATTAAGGCCAAGATGATGTTGCAAGTGCTTTGGTTAGAGAAACTCTCATGGGACGATAATATTCCTCGCTCCTTGATGATAATATTCCAAGATGATCTTCCTACCCTAAACGAAGTTGCCTTCCTGCCCAGAAGTATCATCTGCTATGAGCCAAAAAGTATACAGCTTCATGCCTTCTCTGACACGTCCATCAAGGCCCATGGCACCTGCATCTATGTATGCTCTGTTGATCAAAACGGTGCTATTTTCTCAAATTTATTGTGTTCGAAAGCCAAAGTGGCTCCTCTCAAGTTTATATCCATTCCCAAACTAGAACTTTGTGGTGCTCTCACTCTCACCTGCTTAGTCCAGCAGGTTACTTCTGCACTCCAAATTACGTTTGATCAGTGCTTCTTCTGGACTGATTCCACTACTGTACTTGGTTGGTTGACAATGCATCCAAATCGTCTACACACGTTTGTCGTCAATCGTATATCTGAGATCCAGACACTCTCCAACAATGCTGTGTGGAACCACGTCTTCAGTGAAAATAATCCTGCCGACATCCTCTCAAGAGGGGTCTCTCCTACAGTGCTGAAGGATTCCGCCTTGTGGTTTCATGGACCACCGTGGCTCTCTCTAGAAGAATCTTCATGGCCAACTCTGCAAACGCCTTCCATACCACTTGATCTTCCAGAAGTAAAAAGGTTAGATGTAATATCAGCCACTACTTCATGTTCTTCATTTCCGTTTTCAAGATTCTCAGATTTTGATCATCTAAATCGCATCGTTGCCCTTATATTGCGTTTCAAGAACAATTGACTATGTCTTAAGGATGCCCGAATGTATGGTCCTCTTACACCTTCTGAAATTGAGCATGCCTTCCTGAATCTTGTTAGACTTTCTCAAAACCACTCGTTCCCTGATGAGATTAAAATTTATCAATCCCATGTTCGAAGCTACCTTCCTTGTCCTTGTTTTTAGACTCTGACGGCCTGAAACGCGAAGATCCAAAATTCATCGTTCTTGAATTGGTAGATGGGACATTTTTCTGATCTCTCTCGCCTTTTGTGGTGGATAGGGCTATTAAACGACTTCTAGGGAAGGTAAAGTCTGTACAGTGACTAGGCTATTTTCAAAATAGCCTAGTACTGGAAGTTTTGACCTCCAGACAGGCCCAATTTTGTTGGAATGCGACAAACTAGGGAAGATAAAGGCTAGGGCTTACCCCCATCCATCCTTGAATTTCTGTAAGGGGGTCTTGACGACAAAAGATATGATCTATGAATGATGAAACTCTTTTAAAAGAATTAAAAGACCAGGGGGTTAGAGGCATTAGACGATTCACTTCTAGAAGGAATGGGGAGGCCCAACTTACTCATTCTTTCCTTGTAACATTTGAAAGAAATATTCTGCCCGATACGATAAGTCTGGGATATTTAAAAGCACATGTTAGACCGTACGTGATGTACCCCCTACGTTGTTTTCAGTGTTTGAAATTCGGACATACGAAAGTGAACTGCAGATTTCCTGCATTTTGTGGCAGATGTGGAAAACAAGGGCACGAGAGGGATACCTGCGATTCTACACCCTGGTGTAGTAATTGTAAGGGTGATCATTCAGCTATCTCTCGGGATTGTCCAATTTGGAAAACTGAACAGGAAATACAGAAAATCTGTATAAATAATAAATGTTCATATTTGGAGAGTGGAGAAGGATCTTCATATCCGTATAAAGTTCATATATATAACACTCGTAGAGAAGGATCTTCGCGATCCTATGCAGGAATGGCAAACGAGGTTAACAAAATCAGTGGGAACTACGACGGTTATTTCACCACTGAAGGACCATAATAACCTTCCGAAATTACAGCCCTCAAAAAGTGATACAGAAATTAGTAAAAACAAAGTGGAAAAAAAAGACAGGATAAAGGAAAAGCCTAAGGAAGTTCAAAAGAGTTATAGAATACACAAAAAGAATGATAAAAATGACAGGAAACATTAAAGTGATTGCAAACGTCCAGAAGAACAAAGAAAGCGACGACTGGGTATCCCAAATGAAGAGGATCCTCCTGCGGGCTCAAAAATGAGTTCATCATCTGAGTTCGAAGTCGACGTACCGGAAAGCGAAATGGCAGAAGTACTTCGACATAATTGACAGTGATCATTTAATTTAAACAGTTTTTATAAATACCCATATCTTATTGGACAAAACAGTTTTGAAATAGTAACATAGCTTCATGAGATTTTAAATATATAATACGATTGTTTTTAATTCTGGTAGTTTTTATTTTTGATCTATAGGGTCTTTATAATTAAAGTTCCATTTTGACATGGCCATAAAAGAAACTACTGGACCAAAAGCAATAATACTTGGTAATATTATACAAGAGGGCATGGGAATTTCATATCCACCAAAAAAAAAAAATTAGTTCAAAAGGTCACCACCAGCATGGAATGGCGCTCTATGCAATATTCGTATACGAAATTAGACACGAAGACACAGGTGTAACCTGCTTTCAGTAAATGTTGGAGGCCACATTCAACATGTAACTAATTTTATAACGATTAAAGACTTGTTAACCTGTCTCTTCATGTCTAATTTCGTATACGAATATTGCATAGAACGCCATTCCATGCTGGTGGTGGCCTTTTGAACTAATTTTTTTTTGGTGGGTATGAACATAGCCTAATAATAACAAGTCTGTAAACTCGATGGCGGCATCTTTGATGTAAGTGTGACCAACTCTATGTCTCAGCACAATCGCGCACCAAGCGGTTAGTGCGCAGCCTTGATGAAAAGTCGATGCTAAATAACGTTTATTTAGGCTTTTTTAAGATATTATATTATTATTATTATTAAATTTTTGATTACATTTTTGAAGATAATACATATTATATTTTTGAATATATATTTGTATGATTTATACATTTAAATCAATTATGAATCCTATAAAATACGTTTGCTCTTATTTTTGAAGATTTACATATAAGCACAAATTTAAAATTATTAATTTCATTGGAGACTTTAACACTTTGATGTAGTAAAGGCAAAAAAAAGAATGCTATAATAAAATATTATAATACCATAATAGATGTAACAGCTTTTTTTTTACCTTAATTCTTGATTTAAGAATTTAATTAAGAATTGAAAATAACCGTCACACATTTTCAACGAAATTAATTAAAAGTTCGTTACTGATTCTATATTTAAAAATTAGCATAGATATTTGATAAATAAATTGCCTCTTTCAAACTGGAATAAAAAGGAAATCTTAGACTTTTTATAATGATGTTTTATGTTTATTATAGTAGTGATCCGTTTGGTTAATATCGATTCTATTTTTTTGTTTTGGTTTTTGTTGGGGTTTTTTTTTTTAAGTTTTTTTTTTTTACCCGCTCTTCTAACAAAAACTTGAAATAAATTCATGCAAAAATAATTGCATAGAATATTGTCAATTTCGTAAATAACTTCAACATAAATGTTTTTAGTTAGTACAAGAAACTGGAAGAGAAATTTTTTTCATCAGTTATATCTATAGTTTTTTATTATTTTTTTGTATTTCGTAAATGTATTTTTTCCTTAAACCGGGATTGAAATATAATTATATAACTGAAAATTTGTATTCGGCAACAAAGAGACTGTGGAAAAAAGTTTATCGCCGAGATAGTAAGACGATTGGGCTCAGATGTGTACGTTATTATTTTTCTTCATTTAAAATAATAACTTTTTTATAATCAGTAATTGCTATTATAGTGATCAGATAGTTTAAAAATCGGAACGGGATATTGCGAGACGGGGAGGTAGCAAAAGTTTTTTTGTGTAAATAGAATATATCAGATACTAAATATTACATAATAGAATATTATTTTCAAAGTAAACTTATTTTTACACGCTGTACGGTTCATTTTTGTAGTATCATAACATGAAAAATAATTCATTATTATAATTATATAGATTTGTATGATAAAGCAAACAAGTTTGTTTTAATTATATTGAATACATCGAATCTACAATGGAAAATTAATTGCAATTTGATAAAATACTAATTTCCAAATCTATCGTCTGATAGTATGTATTATTTATATATAATCGGATGCTTTCATACTGACTGGTTGATGGATAAGTAGTTATGTACAATGAACCACAAAATATTTTATTAATTTAATGAATCACGAAATATTTCTACTGAAATTTCCAGAAATAAAAAAATCCTAATCGAATTTATCAAAATATTTTATTAATTTAATTAAGTGAATAAAAATAGTGACCATTATAATAATATATGGATTTTTTTCTTAGGCTACGCTATTGCTATACCATTTAAACTGGCTTTAAACAGCTCACTGGCCGCTAGGGATTTTCGCGCATGCGTAGTACAAAAAAGGTCACACATGAAAACGAGACTTTACAGACTTATTATTAGGCTATGGTATGAACTTCCCATGTCCTCTTGTATAATATTACCAAGTAGTATAGCTTATGGTGCAGTAGTTATTTTTATGGCCATGTCAAAATGGAACTTTAATAATAAAGACCTTGTATATTGAGCTACGATATTTTAGATTTCTGCTTAGTGTTGGAGTTATTTTATCAGATTGTATATAATTACTAGCCGAGGACCCGGCGTTGCCCGGGATAATTACGCTTCTAGGTAAATTAAACCTCCAAATTATTTAAATAATAATTCAATCACTACAATATAGAGCGAAGGGACTATCCATTCTAAGAAAAATCCGAAAGACAGGAATTTACCTTTTCACTGAAAAAATCCATTCTAGATTATATATACCGGGACTCGATTTACCGAAAAAAAATTTAAAGACTCACAATGGATGGACCTCTCCAAGGATGCCTTCTAGTCTAAATAATTTTTTACTCACGTAATCTTACTTTAGATGTACACTTGATGTTGTTGCAATTTCCTTTCTTCTTTCGGTGTCTTGAAGCAAAAATTTGCCATTCATCATTGTAAGGTTTTGAGGATTAATTAGCCAGATTTAGAATATTTGGAATAATTATGCAAATGAGTTATTTACATTCGCGCTCATAATTATGTAGCCAGATTCAGAATTTAGGATTTTATATAAAGTTTTCGAAGAGTTTTAATGCAGAGAAGGATTAAATAAAGTTATTAATTGTTATAAATATATTTTCTGCGTGGGTTTATTAGACGTTAAAAGGGAGCCAAGTTTTTAATGTTTGACAGAAGGAAACGGTAAGAATCAGTTTACACATCATTGTTTTGTGAAAGAATCATATTCAAGGACCAAAAAAGCATTGAGTGAGTTAGCTAGTGGAATAAGAGAACCGGATGACAGAAGGTAGAAAAAACAAGAAAGAGAAGGTAAGATTTGGACTTTGAAATCAAAAGGGAGCAAGAGACAAGATGTGATCACGTGAAAGCAAAACGTTTTGCTAGTTTAGAATCAATTAGAGAGGTGGTCATAAGTTTGATTGACAGACGAATTCACATTTTTTTGTGATGGTTAATCCGCGTGTGATTGGCTATTGAAAATCGAAAGTGTTGTTAGCATTTTCTAAGAGAAAGAGATAGAGAGAGTAGAAATGTAGCGATTCAATAGAGCAGACTTAAGGAGCAATGACTCCCCGGTTTATATTTAATTTCGGACTCCATCGGTTTAAATAATTAGAAATTCTCAATTGTATTATTAGAATAGCTTCAAGTTCGTAAGTCATGTTAGCTCGAGTTTGAGGGAAAGTGAGAGTTCCCAGTTAGAAAAATCAGCCTCATAAATTTAAGAGAATGCCAGGATTATAAGTGATATGTTCAAGAAGGAGAAACCAGCCCTGACAAGTACCATGGTCTAGTGTTGGAAGCAGATTCAGAGACGACCCCGAGACGACTTCTCCACGAGCCACTTCAGAGAGCAGTCCTAACCCCCTGACGATCCGATGACACCCAAGAAAGAGATGATCCCAGCAGAGCGGACAGATTGAGAAGGCATGGTAAAGCCTAATTCCTATTAATGTCTCAAATGGCCATTCTTTAATCAGTACCCAAAAAATTTACATACCCTGATATTATTCCTTATAACTTTCTCATTCGGGAACGGATTATTAATTCTATCCGATATTGGGAAGGACAATTACATTTTTCCTTAGAACATTCATTTTATTTGTAGAAAGCCCTAATTACCTTATCCTAAATTTTATATTTTATCCCGTAAACCATTTGTTAGTATGTATTACCGTTTTGGATTCAGTCCTTTATTCCATGACAATATAAGATAAATTCTAAGTCAGTGTTTACAACCATTGTTACCTTATAGGTACTAAAGCAGTTGTTCCTACTGTACATTCAGAGGGAAATAGAACATTTAAAATTAGAGTTCCTGTTGAACATTGTTACCAGTTTGAAATGATTAGTGCTAATATATAATTATTATTACACCAAGAAATTCCGATCATTATTTAATAAGCTTTAATGTAAACGAATTCTTAATTGACATTCACTTTGTTGTATACCTTAAAAGGTAATCATTAAGTTTTTACTTGAAATAGTGTTTATCTACTGAAACATTTAATTAGTCAAATTGACACGAGTCAGTTTTTAATTACCCTTTGAATCATTATAATTTAGAACCTTAAATTTGATTGCAAACCTAATTGAAATTCCTATTTTGAACTATCATTAACATTTACATTGCATTCCCATTTATTGTTTTATATACTTATTGTTGACTGTTTAATAAATATTATTTTGATCATTAAGTCAGTTTCCCGTGACTATTCTTTCCTCTTGGCCGACCCTGTGTGCGGAGGTTTTAGTATGTAAGGAAGATAATTACAAACTTTATCATAAAATACTTTGTGAATAGTATAATTCACTGGCACAGTCTTTTTCCTACATAATTATAATCATTTACTCGACCATAAATTTATGAATATTATCCCCCTGAACCTTACATCACTTTGTCTAGTCTAGCGGTCGTCGATTCTTCTATTTACTTGCTTACCATTTGCTCAATACAGCACGGAGCTAAAGGAGTGTTTCCTATATCGTCTTTCACTCTTTCTTAATAGTCTGCTAACTCTTTCACTCTCCAGTTACTGATCATTTTTAAAGATTTTCAAGAAATTGTTTAGTACTAAGAATTCTCTTTTCTAAGAAAAGCCTGAATAACAGGAATTCTATGCATTGAATTCTATATTGCACAAACTTTGCCTTGCATTGTTGGTCATGAGACATATATTGTTGACCCTTGCATAGTGTTGGTGCATTGCGTGTTGACACCATTGTTGATACCTATTGTTGCACAAACTTTTATTTGCATTGTTGGTCATGAGATATATATTGTTGGTCGGTGCAGAGTGTTTGTGAATTGCGTGTTGATACCATTGTTGATACTTATTGTTGCAAAAAGTTTGTCTTGTATTGTTGGTCATGAAATATTTCTTATTAATACACCCTGCCATAACCATGATTATCGATTTTTTATCAATAATTATTAATTATTCGAAATCTGAGGTAGACAGTGCCCTTCCTCATGCTTTGAAGGTGATGTATGCGAAATTTTATCAAGATCGGAATAAAACTGTAGATTTGTATAAAAAATAAAAAAAAAAAACATCCTTCTTTATATATATAGATTTGTTTAACATTGTGTTGTGTTGTATGTCGTTGTGTTGCCTCTTTGTGTTTGTGTTTCATTTTTTTAATCAAATTTTTCAGCTGAGTGGGCCAAACATAAACTGTGGTATTTAAACTTTCTGTCGGGTGCAAAATGGCCATAGCAGCTGACACCCTAAAATTTCAATCAACCAATCAACCCCAGAATATTTTATCAGGTGGGTGGAAAGACCAAATATCTGGATGGTCAAAAATTAAAAACAAGTAAGACATTTTCTCTATTTTGCAAACTTTAATGTATTCAGCCGGGCAATCATCAAAACCAGCTGGGTGGCACGCCCCTTCAAAAGAGCCTGGGGAGAACCCTGAAGTAGCTTTCACCCAATGCATTACCCATGCAAAGCCATTCGACGCACTTTTCAAAACTTTCCAAGAAAAAAAATTCATAAAATTTATCCCAAAAAGTGCAGTTTATTAATACGCGAATTATAGATTAGGGTTGAGTGGTTTAGCAGTAAGGTGTTAGCTATCATTTTCCAGGTACACATTCAAATCCCATCTTTGTGAAATTATTTTTCTGCTGTATTCTTCCTAATTCATTTTAATATATATGCGAATGTGTAGTTTACAATTCCAATTTTCCAATTTTCTTCCATTATTTTTTTCAAAAAATGCATATGCAAATCATTACAATTTAACTATTTAATTTGTAAGGGCTTCCACTAACTTTGGTATTAAATTTGATTTTCACATTTCAAGTTTATTATGGAACATATGATTCAGGATGATTTGAATATCGGAATTATAAGTGAATTCATTTAATTAGTAAACGGGGAGATCATGGATATAATAGATCTATTGCAAATGTGTTTTCTAACGTTGGATATATAAAGTTTAAGGGGTTTTAATTTTACTTTTCTCTTGGAGAACCCAGATATGACCATATAAGGTCATGTTTTCCGTGTGTGGGGGTGAACTCTGACAGGCCCCCTCCACGATGATAGATGTTCTTGAAGAAACAAGGGAGGCAGCAGCATTCAGGCCTATTGGAAATGGTTTGAGCAATAGCTCTGAAACCTGAGAAAAGGGAGGGTTGAGGATGCCCTTCCCTGAGAAAGCAAACGTTGAAGAGACCAGGCCGTATAGAGGGTGGTCTTCCCGAAATTAATGGGCTGCTAGGCATCAGGCAGACGCTAAGATCAAAGGAAAAAAAGTAATTGGAGCTCTAGCTCATCCCTTCCTAGATTGATTCTGAATTCCAGAGTCGTGCTGATTTGAAATGTCACTTCCGGTCGAGGGTTCAATGCAGTTTTTCTAGTTGGCAACTTCAGGGTAGTCAGGAAGAGCAATCAGAGAATCCATGACACGATGAGAGCCAGATTGACCTTCAGACAATTCCGTCGCTCTCGTCCCTCTGTATGTTCAGCTCCGCAATGCTGACAAGAGTCCCTCTCTATTGTAGTGGTGACCATGAACGTTTCCCTGAGAAAAGCGTGGAACTGAATTAGTCGCGAATCTTGAAGAAGTCGCGTTTGAAGTCCAGAGTCGAATTGCCTCTGCTGAATCATCACCGTATACAACTTCTACCAGGTTAGCGAGGTACCAAGATGACAGCAGGAACAACATGCCCCCCCCCCC
>JAHWFO010027361.1:0-29358 GCA_023313115.1 Rhysida immarginata
TAGGTTATAACTGTCAAATTGACAGTAGTAACTTTGTCCCATTGTAACAGTACACATTCTTTTTGTATCGCTCTCATCTTGACAGTGACTTTTTTTTAGTATTAGCAATACTGTCAATTATCGCAGTCCTGCCAATTATTATAATCCTGTCACATATGAATATTTTTAAAAATAAAATCGAACTTGCAGTTTCCAGTTATGCAGTTACCATCGTACGCCGAGCTTTCGAATAAAATCAAAAGCAATAACATTATTTATTGGATGCTCGGATCGGTGTCTGGCGCGAACTGTGGTGATCCATTGTAAAAAACTAATGAACTAATGTAAGTCTAATGAACACATGTGCAAAATAACATAGCATTTTACTTGTTCGATTAGGAAATAAAAATACAGGGAATGAAAAATGAAAAACGTTCAATAACTGTGGAAAGCGACATAATAACAAAGGAAACCCTCTTGTCCACAAAAAGAATTTTAATTAAGCAAAATTAATTAAAATTCTGTCTCTCTTGCTTAATTAAAATTCTTTTTGTGGACAAGAGGGTTTCCTTTGTTATTAATACAGGGAATGGCAAACATGAACGTGCCTGACTAAGCGTTGAATTCGCCATGATTTAACGTGGAGACGTGAACGAGGCCAACGAGAGACAGGCCAGGGCACTCAAAAGTCACATGATCATCGAGGTCCGGGCAACAATTCATCCTTCATTGTCTCCATCTTGGATTTTAACAATCAGAAATTTTTCGTTTGTTGTAAACAATGAAGGATGGATTGTTCCCTGGACCCCGATGATCAGGTGACTTTTGAGTGCCCTGGCCTGTCTCTCATTAGCCTCGGGACGTGAAGCAATGACGTCAGTAGTTCAGACGCGAGGCCTACGAGATAACAAGGCCTGGAAGCGAAGAAGTCACCTGATCATCGGGGTGCTAGCAACAATCCAACCATCATTGTCTCCGTCTTGGATGTTTTTCGATGTTTTTCCTTTTGTTGGATGTCGATGAAGTTTGGATTGTTGCTAGCACCCTGATGGTCAGGTGACCTTTTCGCTTCCAGACCTTGTTATCTCGTCGGCCTCGTTCAGACGCCGTAGCCGACGAAAAGGACAGGCCACGGCGCGGAAAAGTTACCTGATCATCCTAGGATGAATAACAATGTAACCCTAATGCTTCCATCTTGGATTTTAAGAACCAGTATTTTTCGTTTGTTGAAAACAATGAAGGTTGGATTGTTGATCAGCCTACCATGGTCAGGTGACTTTTCCGCGCCGGGGCCTGTCTTTTTCGTAGGCTACGTTCAGACGCGAGGCCAACGAGAGACAGGCCAGGGCCGTAACCACAGAGAGAGAAGGCCTCTGCGATGAAACTTAATACATTGTTACGTCATTATATTTAGGGCTGGGGCTAACGATATAGCGGGCCCCAGCGCGGAAAAGTCACCTGACCATTTAGTCTGGCTAACAATCCAACCTTCATTATTTCCAACAAACGAAAAAATACTTACGTACATTGTTCATGACTTTGCATGCCACCGTAGCCGACGAGAGAGACAGGCCTGGACACTCAAGTCACCTGACCACAGTAGTCTGGGCAACAATCCAAACTTCATTGTCTCCAACAAACGAAAAAACAGCCATTGTCAAAATCCAAGCTGGAGACAATGGAAGTTGGATTGTTACTGTGGTCAGGTGACTTTTGAGTGTCCAGGCCTGTCTTTCTCGTGGGCTATGCATGCCACACGTTTGCTTTGCTGAACCTCTCTAATAAGCCCTAAATTTGGTCGATTTATGATGATGTACCATTGTGGCGAGGCTTTCTTTATAGGAAGCGTTGTTCCAGGCCTTGTTATCTCGTAGGCCTCGAACTGGCTTTGTCTATAGGAGGCCTTGCCCAGCGCCTCCTATAAAGAAAGCCTCCGCACTGAAACGTCGTACATTGTTATATCATCATACTTCGTCCTTTGTTAACCGTATTTCTACAAATAACAAGAAATTAATCCTCCCGAGGAAGGTATGGGAAAGTAGCGGAAGCATTGAGGTCATCTATTTTTACCCTTTTATCCACCATCCCCCATTTTTTAATCGAAAAATTGATTTTCTCGAACGTATTATTTAGTAAATGAAAAAGAGTTCTATCTTCTTTCCTTTCTCATCATTTTCGATCAAATGATATCTGACACTCCACATGTTGCCATAGTTCTAAAGACCGAGTGATTGCCACCCCCATAACTCCGACTATATTGGGACAATTTGGCCCAAACTTTAAAGTAAATTTGATCTTGCTTAGAGGAACTTGCATGCTGAATTTAATTCCTTTATATGCATAAATACGCGTAGACCTTTTGGTACCCTCTAATTTCCGCCCTCGAAACTCCGACCCCAGTAGGCCAATCAAAACCAAACTAAATAGCGATGATGCACATGTCCATAGTAAGCTACATTCCAAATTTCAACCTTCTACCTTAAAAAATGCGGAAATTATGAAGGGGGCAGGCGGACAGACAGATGGACATCGTGAAAACAATAAGTAGCTTCATTCTTCCGCTACTTAATAAGCTCTAAGTTTGGTCGACTTATGATGATGTAACAACGTATGACGTTTCAGTGCCGTCTATAGGAGGCCTTGCTCTAATGCACTGCAGCGCTGGCTGATGACTAGGCCTCTATTGCAGGTATTGGACATTGAAACTGAAACACCTTCGCAAATAGCACTGGATACCCCCAGGGCTGAATAGAACCTTCTGCTAGGTAATTAATCGTATGCATATCAATGAATCACGTGTCAGAGGTCTTGGTAGTCACTCCAGTAGAAAAGTTCGATAGTAAGCTTCAAATTGTCTGTGCAGAGCGCTATAATGGGAGACATATCCGACTTCAAAAGAGGGCAGATTGTTGGGGCGCGTCTAGCAGGTGCATCTGTGTCCAAAACTGCCACACTTTGTGATGTCTCACGTGCTACAGTATCCAGGGTGATGTGTGCATATGAACAGGAAGGACGAACCACGTCCAGGAGGAGCAACTGCAGGGGAAAACGGAAGTTGTCGGAAAGAGACTAAAGGACATTGACCAGGATTGTTGCACGAAAGCGGAAAACCACCGCAGCAGAAATCACCGCAGAAATGAATACACACCTCCAGGAACCTGTGTGCACGAAGACAATCCGTCGTTACCTGCATAAATCCAACATCCAAGGCAGGGTTGCTATACCGAAGCCTTTCATCAGTAGTACAAATGCCTCCAAGCGGGTTCAGTGGTGCCGGACGCATAAAACCTGGACGTTGGATGACCTCAAACGCGTCATATTCTCGGATGAGTCCAGCTACACTGTCTTCCAAACAACAGGGAGGGTATTCGTCTGGAGGAGCCCCTCTGATGCCTACAACCCAGACTGCTTGGCACCCACAGTCAAACACGGAGGTGGATCAGTAATGGTCTGGGGTGCAAACTGTGCAGGACCTCTACCGATCCTTCCCAAGACGTGTTGCTGCTGTGCTGGCTGCCCACGGTGCCCCAACACCTTATTAAATAAAGATTTTGGATTTCTACCAGGTGTTTCAGTTTCAATGTCCAATACCTGTATATTACGTAGGCCACGCAAAGACACATTCTTTCCACTTCGGTGTCCACCGGAGGCCGCCAGTAACTCCCATAGTTTACACCACGGTCTATAGATATATCAATACCGCCTAGAGAGAAAGCCTGCTCACGGAAAAATCTTACATTGTTACATCACCTACGGTAGGGACAATTTCGGGCTTATTATTATTGGTTGAAATATGATTAACAATACCCTACCGTAGGTGATGTAACAATGTATGACGTTTTCCCGCTCAGGCTTTGAGTAGAGGCGGTGCTGGATATAGACCGTGCAGTAAACTAATCGAAGCGTTCAGGCGTTTTTTTTATTTTTTAAGATGAGAATTATTTAAAGTTTTTTTAACATTTGTTTATTTGTTTAAAAACATTTCAGTCATTTTTCTATCTGATTTGTATTAGAAATTAACTTTATTTTCGGAATATACTTTTCCTTTCCAAATATGAATGACTTTATTTATTCGCAAATAGATTTTGAAATATTTTAAGTCATTTATCCAACGGCCAAAAACTAATCAAGAAGCATATGAATTATTGAAAACATTTTCACGTCTGTAAATTATTCGACCATGTAAAATGTAACGTTTCTTACGTTCTGATTATTAAATCTTTTAACGGCAGTGAGCGTAATTTCATTTTTAAAAAGTGTCAAGTTCACGAGAGCATTCAAGGTTTTGAGGATGAACTACATTGGTAATTGGTAGCTCCTGGCTCTGGACGGAACCGTTATTTGCAGCAGCTTTCGTTATTAGAAGAATTAACGATATATAAAGGGAAACTTTAGTCGGCTACATACGATCATTTCAATACTTGCTCAGTTTTGAGATAAGAAATCCCTTCTTCTAAAGATGGCTTCTAAAGCTTTGGTAAAAGGATTTAGCATTCTACTCATTTGTTTTCCTATTCGGCGTTAACGATTTTATTTTTTAACCAGCTTAAAAAGTGTTTATTATTATCATGAATAACTCTTTCTTTTCAGGTAATTTTCCTTGTCGCCTTGACTGTAATGACCCTGGTCAATTGTGAACCCGAACCCGAACCGGAACCCTATGGTCACCACCACCATCACCACCACGGACATCACGGTCATCATCACAAGGGACATGGTCATCATCATGGACACGGTCATCATGGGCACGGTCATCATGGCCACCACAAACATCATCACGGATAAATGAAATAATCAAGTTTAAGAAATAACGTGCAATCTTAATTGCTTAAGATCATCTGTATATATACGGCATCAATTTTTTTATGTTCCTAAAAGTCTAATATCATTTTAAAGTTAAAAAATTTGTTCTACATTCCAAAAGTCTTTATAATCATTGCTGTTTTAAATTTTTAAATATTTTTTGTAAATAAAATTGAATCGTTTTTATTGCAAAAATCAGTTTTGCCTATGAAGTTTATTTCTCGGACAAAACCCTAAAATGAGCTTCATGAGCGAGTAAGAATCTCACGTGGTGAAAACAGAGTCGGAACACAATTCGTAAATTGTAAATCATAATGATAACACAGCATTCAGTAATAGAAAGACTCGAAACTGGCTGAATATAAAAAGTTATTATGTTGAGCTAAAGAGTTAAATAAAGGAGGAACCAAAAGAGCTTAAATTATTAGCTATCTGCTAGAAGAATTTTAATGATTCCGTCATAAGCAATTGCCTTTAGTACAGAACCGGCGCACGTGGTTCCTGCATGATGGGGCACCTCCGCATGTTTCTACATCGATGGACTGGCCAAGAAGTTTTAGTTCATTGTCCATCACGTTAGCCTGATTTGATACCACTTCATTTTTTACTTTGGGGATACATCAAGGACAAAGTGTGTGCCACTGTACCAGTATCGGTAAATTATTTGAAACAACGAAATCAGCAGGTTTATACAGACATAGCACCCATCATAATGTTAAATGTGATGGGTTCTGTGAAATACCGTGCACAGTTATGCATTGCTTCAGAAGGACACCACATTGAGCACTTCCATTCATTGACAAAACTCAATGTAGTTTGAGCACTGAAATTTCATTTTGTTGTAGTTGGTTTATTTTAAAATCTTTTTTTTTGTTGTTGTTGTTAAAATCAGCGTTTTGAGCTCTACAACTGTGCAATTGGGAATTTTTCTCTATTTGTAACGGTTACAAAGTTACAAATTGCAAGGTGCAAAATTCGAGGTTAAAGCTCAAATTTGAGCCCCTATATGTTGTCTGCAACAGATTTGTTATATCTCCACTCGTTTTGAAATTGCATGGGGGTAAAAGGCTTTTGAATCACCCTGTATATAGAAGTTTTGTTTTTATTACAAAACGGAACTTACTTTCTGAATACGCCTCGTAACTTTTTAACCGGAAGAAGTCAATGCAATGTGAGTCGAACTCGGCCATGCTCAGCATGTTATTCAGATAACCTATGAGTCTTATTAAATAACTAGATGAAACGGAGATGGTGATAATCGAAAGATTTTAATTATTCGAATTGAAATTTAGAAAAGTAACATGAGCACATAAAGTGAAGATTAAATAATAAACAATGAATTTAATTCATTCAGTCCAGTTCAAAAGTCGAATCAGAATCTAAGCAGTTGAATTCCAAGGGTGTTTCCGTGTTACTTCTTAGACGAGCTTCGGAATCGCCCTTGGTGACAGAAGTCGGCTCACCCAGGGCCATCTTGATCAACTACAGGCCTTAATGCTGCTTTTATGACGTCACATCTTGAGGCTTACGAGCTACAGTGCTACTGCTTACAATGTAAACTATAAATTTATAGATGTATCGTTAATTTTAAATTAATATACACTGTATTAAAGTTTAATCATCAATATTTTTTTAATATTGCAAAAAGCACGAAATTGAATTAAGCTCTGTTTATAATAATAAAATTTCCCATTATAGAAGAATAAGAATTCATTTAAAAAATAAAAATACATTAGCAATTCATACATATAATTTTTTATCAATTTATTTATACATAAATAATACATAATTTATTGAAAAAATCATGAAAATTTATTCACAAACTTGTTGCCACAATCATATAATTCAAACCACTTTTCTCTTAAAAATGTGAGATATTTATACTGAAATAAATTTAGTAAAAATGTCATAATAAAATGTATAAAATAGGAAATATTGAAAATTTTATTTAATTGAATATGACAAGCAAAGATATTCCAATTTCTTAAAGCTATTTTAGCTTTATATATAATTTACCAAATTCCATTTACATCATTTTAAATTAAATCCTATCATTAAAAAATATTTGATTTTGTTTATATGCTATAATAAAATTTATAAAATTTTAATTGTCATCTAATAAAAAAACTATGTATGTTATTTCAATTATTTTATTGCTAAGTGAAAGAAATACTAATTTGACAATTATTTTTGAAAAGTATTTAGTTTCCTTTGCCCTTTCTTTGCGTGAATTCTTTCATTTCTAATTTTGCAATAGTTATTCAATAAAATATTTGCCATTATGTTTAGACATTTTTTAGCCATTTCCATTGAATCCATACCACAACTGCAAATGGTATACTCAATCAAATTCTGATAGTTTTCATTTTCAATATTCTGCATAATTAATTTGATTAAAACTTGTTTCCCATTTTTTAGAGCTAAAAATTCATTTTCAAAATTTTCTAACAATGCTTGGAACATTTGAAAAGCAATTACACACACTACCACTGTAAATTCCTGTGGCCAACATAATCCACCACGATCTATTATTTTAAGAAAACTAACAAGATCATCATTAGGAGTCTCGTATTCTAATCGTCGATCACAAGCTAAAAGTAATAAACAACTTTCACAAGTAATTTTTTTTTTAAGCACATGTGCAATGTAACCTGCAATATATATGATTGCAGCCATAGTGTCATTACTTACATTAACTTCATGAGAAATTGTTTGGAGTCTTTCAAATTGCTGTAAAACATCTGCATCTGTATTATCAGATAATGCAGCATCAGAACACGAATCAAGAAGTGTCTTAATTTGAAAAGTTCCTACTTTAGACGAGTGCAAGGTTATCAGGCTAATTAATTTCAATTTTCTCTCATTTTCTAAGATTTGGCGCACTGAAATATTATAATTTCCACCAGCCATCTGCCGATACTGGCCAAATCTTGCTTCCAAATTGTCTGTTTGGAATTTACCAAATAAGATATAATGTGCTTTTTTATCATTTAACAAATGTTCACCAAGTTCACAAAGAGTTCTAATTGTATGCTGAAGAGCAACTTGCGTTTCTGCTGACAATTTTCCTTGTCGATTATTCTTTGAGCCTTGTGATATAACAGGTGGCGACAAGTTGTTCCAGTCTTCTAGCCACTTATCCATTTTTCTCAGATATTTTATCTTCCAGTCATCAAATCTGACAGGATCGTGGAAGCGATCCCGTAGACATTTTCCTTTCCAGGGGTGCTTAACATTCATAATCTTCCACCATTTAAGAATTATGTCAAGGAAATGTGCAGTGTCAAAGTTATTATCTAAATTCTGTTTTAACTTTAAACCTGCGATATTTTTTTCATCAAAAAAATTTACAGCAAGAATGACACTTTGGCGTTCTAATCTTGTAGGACTCAAAACTTTTCTTGATAATTTTGGTGCAAGCTTGCAAGTACTGTTAACCTCTTCAGCATGTAAAATTTTTAAGCTCTGAACTGTAGCTTTACAAATATTTGGAAGTCCACTAAAAGCTTCATCATAAACCTCAGAGTCACAAAATTTTGGAAATATAAAACTTTGTTTGTTGTCTGTTTGGTTTAACCAGTTATTCCTAATACATTTCAATAGATGAACGGAATCAAACAATAAAAACAAATATTCATTTGGTGAAACAGGATTTTGAATTTTGGATTTTAAGCTTCCGCCGCTAAACTTTTCAAACATCACTCTGTTTATTCGATTATTATCAGTGATAATACATACAACACTGAAACCTACTGTTTTCAACATCCGTAAAACACTTATTGTTATGTCAGATAACGTTCCAGCATTAGCATTTTTCACAGGAAACAATGCTACCACATCTTTATATTTCGAGAATATAGATGACACCATGAATGTCTGAACTGTTGAGGCTTCGGTATTTTCCATATTTTTTGAAAGACCAATTATACGTCCAGCTTGAAAATTCACAGCAGGTTGCACATAAATTTCATCTATTAATAGACTAACCAATTTTTCCGTTTCCTCTAAGAGTTTTACTTTTTCTTCTAGATATTTGACATGTGAACTACAAATGCCAGAATTAAAATTTCCTAAGTCCATAGTTAACTTTTTTAGATATATAGGATGGGGCAAAGTTAAGATAGACAATGATCGGATAAGGTTATAAGCAGATGGGTTATTAAAAAAAATTTGACAAGATAATGTTATAGTTTCTGGAGAATATCTAGGTGTAGCAGCAAAAACTATTTTGAGTTGATCTTTAAGAAAATTAAGCTTGGTTACAATAGTTTGATTTTCTTCATTTTCAAGGCATTCGCTGATTAGATTTGACACAGTCTTCATGTTATCAGTCTTCTTTATTTCATAATGATTCATATGACTGATTAAAGAATCAAATTTAGACCACAAATCACATTTCAAATCATTTCCAAGTATCCATTTAACATTTCTAGTTGGAACACTTACACCATTATGATATAAATGCACTGATAAATCTTGCATAATTTCAATTGATGTAATAACATGAGGACAATCAGTAAAATTAATCTTCAAAAAGAACATTGACTCTGTATTGAGATGAATACGAGATGTAATAATCCATTCATCATTAACTCGATGTTTGCCACTTGATTTCAATGTGTCAAAAGATAGTATATCAGAAGCTTGCCATTCTGCAAAAGACTCTTCATCCCGCAACATAATTTCAGCACGTCTTTCATCAGGGCAGCGTCTTTTTGGAGGAAGTTCACAACTTATGTAAGATGGCAAATTTGGAAACTGAGTTGGGAAGGCATCTTTTGTTAAACTTGGATTTTGACGAGGAACAACAAGAACAGATCCATCATTTCTTGTCACACGATCTTCCCGGATGATAAATCTATCATCAAAGTGTTTAATACAAACAACAGCATTGCTTCCAGGCACAAAGTTATCTCGATGAATAGCTTGAATCCACTTCTGGCGACGTTTTTCATCTTTTGGAAAGCCAAAGACATTAATATACTCCTTCTCAGTATCATAATTTGACCGACACCCAGGTACGCAACACTTTCTTGGCATATCTGTAAAATAAATTCCAGATTAGGATAAGATATTAAAACAGTTATTACAAGCTTCTTAATCTATCATAAGAAAATTATGTAATTATAACTGAAATCAATTTATGAATGAAGTAATGAATGAAGTAATTTATTAATGTAAGAGAAATAAAAATGCAAACAGTTAATGTGAATATATCATACAGCAGTTGAAAAATTATACTCCAAAGCATTTCCCAATTAAAAACTTTAAAAATTTAATTTCTTCTTACTAATTATAAAATACCTGTTTAAAAATTTAATTTAAAATAATTAAATAAATTGATTAAATGATTGATAAATTTATGAATTTATCTTCCTTTAGACAGAGACTGCTTTATTTAATTAACAACAAAATGCTGCTAAACATCTTAACTAACACATAACAAGCAATTCCGAATTTGCTACGAAGATATTTTAATCTAGGCCCATTTCTTATTTATAATGAATAAAGTGGTGTATGCTAAAGAGACCACAATTTTAAAAGAGACTCTGTCTACGGCAATATCTATTACACTTACACATTACAGTACATAAGCCTAATTACGTGTAAAATGAGCTGTAGACATTTACATTTTCGTTATCTTAGTCTTGGAAGAATCATTTCATAATGAAATTTTCATTCTTTCTAACGAAACATAATAATAAAATTAAAATTGATAATACTTATCAAATTGATTTGTTGCACACTAACACAAAGGTGAGAAATGAGAAGCACATGGAGCAATAATTTTGTATCGTTAACAAAATACATGGAAAAAAAGTCTTAAAGATATCTTTAAAATTTAAAGTAAATCATCTTACCTTCAAGTCTTTGATGAATTGCTGGATGTACAGTATATTGACTTTTCTTAAACGATATTTTATGTTTAAAACTTCGCGGTGTGGTGTATTACGTAAGACAAGTCAAAATAGCGTGTCTGAATCTAGAATAAGCCCCGAGACGTGACGTCAGAAAGCGGAAGTGAAGCAAGCATTAAGGCCTGTAGTTGATCAAGATGGCCCTGGCTCACCCGGGTGGCCAACCGGGTATGGTGCCGCGCTGGAAACGAATAACCGCGGGTTCGAATCCAGCCGCTGGCCAGCGTAAGCTGTGACGCCATTTAGCCAGACTTTGTCTGAGATTTGAATGTCAGTGACAGAAGTCGGCTCAAGAGGTGTGGGTGATCTAGGTGAAGCGCACACGTAAGTAAATGAATGATCCTCGGGATCTGGTACCGCTAACTCGGATGGCGGCGACCTATACAGGTTTGTCAACCGTGGCAGATGAGCTGTAGCAAATAGAACGAGCAATTAATGAAGTCCAACAAATGTTATACACAAATTAACCTCTCTATTTAATTAGCTAAGCCACTTAATATTTTAAATTGAGTACCATTGGAGATTACTCCCGAGTCCAAGCGCGGACATTCAGCAGGGCGCCCCGCGAGCATACCGGCTAAGGTTGTCAGGGGGTAAATGACTTCAATGCTTTCAACCTCCCATGGGAAATTTGGCAATGTTCTCGATTTGAGATGGGGTGCGTAGCTCGCTATTGCGTCCTTCGGAGATGGGTCCTCCGTTACGTTTCTCGAATTTTCCTCAAGGAATCTAGAATGGGGCGCGAGTTTCGGGCTTCCTTCACAGGACTCTGATTGCGAATCTACGTTGCTCCCCCGTAGCGGGCCGAATTCGCTTGGGTTCGCTGGATCGTCCACCAGTATGGGACCGTTTCCTAATAGTAGATTATCAACATGCAAACAGTCATTAACAATTGGTAATCGTATTGGCTCACTTGAATTGCGCGCTTTTCGAGGCTCCTTGGTTCCTCTCCTCGCAGTGGTACACCTTCGGATTGTTGGTACCCCTTGGCAGCGGCGATTTCGTCGGCGGTTTAGCGACGGCGAAGGCGGGGGCTCATGGCGACTGCCCTTGATGTGGCGAAGAATCCGGTTATTTTGCTCCGACTGATCCGATGGGAAATACCTTGGCTCTTTATTTCCTTGAGAAACCTCTCTTCGAGCGGGTCGATTGGCTAATTGCCTTCCTTTGGCTTTCTCTCCAATAACTCCGCTAGTATCCAAGGCGGGACTCGTTTGCTGTCTTCGGATCGTCATTCGGGCGGGCATCGGACTCCTGTTGTTGGAGCTAGGGCTGATGTTGTTGCCCCAGCGAACACCCTTAAACGATGATAACAGGCAGGGTGCCCAGGCGCACATGCTTTAAGTATCATACAGCCCTTAATTAAACGCCTTCAAATGAGGCCCGATCGCCCACCGGCCGGTCATGCGAATTCCGTCGGGAAGGTTGCCTCCCCCGATGACCGTACATAAACGCTTAGATGACGAATAACGCTTCTTGAACGTAGCTGGACCTAGCCTTTGCCATTTCAGTTAGAGGAAGGCCTAAGATGATGCGCTCCACTTCTCTATACTTTTACACTTGATGAAATTATGCCTTTGAATCTGCTATTCCTAGCCAACCACAGTTCATAGTTCAAAAAGGCGATGGAAACAGCTACATCCAGCTTGAACACAGCGCCGGTGGAGTCATCCATCAAGAATCGCACACACTGGTATGAAAACTTTCCAAGACGAAAGTGCTGTTTTAGACGATCCCAGATGGATTTTGTGAACGGGCACTCATAAAACACATGACTAATTGATTCTGAAATCCCACAAGCTAGGCAACCAGCAGATCCGACCACTCTCCATAGATGGAGACGCTGGAGAGTGATAAATTCGTGGTGCAGCAACCGCCATTGGATATTCACAACTGATCTTTCAAAGGCTATTGCTTTGATTATCATCACCATGCTTAACCACGAACGATGTCAACAGTCGCATCCTGCTCGGATTGCTGGAAAAACCATGATAAACGGAGATTGCCCCAGTCTTGTGGATTTAAAAGTCTAAGTGCGGGAATAAATTTTGCCAAAGTCTTTTGATACATCACATACAAGTTCGGTGTTTTAAGCTCTATCGTCACTGACAACGTAGACGGAAACGGTAACCTGTTCACCTTTAAAAAGAAACGCATAATAAACGCAGATGCATAAATACAAAGTTAGCCCATATTGGAGGAGGGAGGAAAAACACACGAATCAAAGCGGCCATTCTGGCTGCAATGAGATACCGTCGAAGATCGGGTAATCCCACTCCCCCTATCTCCACTGGGATGAACATGTAATCCGTTCTGAATGGTATTTTTCGGTCTCTATGATCTCACACACAATCAACAATAGCTCTGCGCACTTTTACTAGATTTTGTTGGGATGGCAAGGTGAACAGGCATTTCGAAGTCATGACTGGTATGATGTGCATTTTTATAAACCTCGCTTTGACAAACATCGAGGTATTAAAACGAAAATTTTTATCAAGGCGAGAAATACACTTGTCAATCACTTGTTGCCAGTGACGGGAGTCAATGACCGGGAGAAAAGAAAACACATACCCTAACACCGTCACTTGGCCACACCATGTTATTGGAAAGTTCTTTAGATCGTCGCCCGTCCACTTTCCAATAGCGATGCCTTTGGATTTGACGAGGTTGATGGAGCTCCCCGTTGAAACACTGAAGCAATCAAAGGTGACTTTATAGATGTTCAGAGAATATGCGTCGGATGCGAATAGAACTACGTCATCGGCATACGCCAACGTCCGGATGTTGATCGACGCTACTGGGAGTTCATATCCTCGAACATCAGGATGACGATTTAGATGCTGAAGTAATGGCTCCAAGTAGAAGATGTACAAGAGGGGGAATAGCGGACACCCCAGCCTTACACCCTTTGACAGTTCGAAGAAGGATGAAATGATGTAGCCGAAGCGTACAGTGCGGAGATTATCACAGCAAATTTCGTGGTTCATTTTATCAAAGGCCTTTTCCTGGTCGAGACTTAACACAGCAAGTGTTTGCTGTCGAATTTGTGCTTCTTCCAAGACACATCGGATGGCAATGAGGTTGTCAGTCATCCTTCGTGATGGAATTGAACAGGATTGTCCCAGGTCAAAAAATTTGTCCGCAATAAGTTTCAGTCGTTGTTGAAACACCCCTTGTAATCTGTGTTAAGAAGTGTTATCGGTCTCCACTGGGTCACCAGTTCCGGGTCTGACACTTAGGAGAGCAGAATAATTTTCCCTTTGACGAATTCCGATGTGATGGAAGACTGATCTTGAATGATCGAGTTGAAAACATTCACCAGGAAAGGCCCCAGAAGTTTCCAGGTCGCATTGTAAAAGGAGTACGGGATGCCGTCTAAGCCCGGACTGGACCCATGACGGCTATCCCTCGACAGAAATTTCTTTACTTCATCTTCAGTGAAGGGACGGGTAATACACAGGTCAGTGTCCTCCGAGAAAGGTTTTAGTGCCTCTATCCATTTCTTCGTGGCATCAGATGGAACGATTGGGTTGTCAAAGAAAGATGCGAAGTGGGAGCGGAAAGCTGCCAAGATATCTGAGTCAATTTCCACTACCCTACCATTCACCACCAAACGACGACAATGCTTCTTATTGGCCCTTCATCTCTCCTAGGCAAACACAGCTGATGACATATGCCGGACGTCCGTAGCCCAGGTGAGTTTGGCTCTTAGTGCGGCGCCGGCAGCCTTTCGGGTCATTAGAGCATTGATCTCACTCTTCACCTGGCGTATGTCATCGGCAAACTTCTCCGTAGGGGTAGAAGAGCGGAGGAAACGTAAGACCTCTTGCAGCATGAAGAGATGACGACGACGACGTCTAGCAGCGTCTAACGCAATTTTCCAAAAAAACCCCGCTTGATTTTAGTTTTTAATATTAACCACGTCTCTAACGTAGGAGGCAGATTGTGGAGATGTTTATCCACAAACTGAACGAACATACTCTTGTAATCTTCTTCGTCGAGTAGAGAAACATTCAGAAACCAGTTGCGATGACGACTTGTGCCTGCAGCTGATGCTGGAAATGTAGGGTTCCACGACCACATGATGGCACTGTGATCGTAGAATGAGCATGGAATAACCTTCATTGTACCAGGCGTACCAGCAAACGCATTATCGATCAAAAACCGATCGAGTCTTGGTGACACAATGGGTCCTTGATGGAAAGTGAACCCAGGTTGTTCGGTTCGTGGATGGTGTGTCCAGAGATCGAAAAATGCATTTTGCTGGCACAGACGACACACATATCCAGACGAAAAGATGTTACAATCATCTGGATGACAGTTCAAGTCCCCAGCAATCACTATAGGCAAAGTTGTGCACAAAAAGTTGTTAATGTCACTAAAAAAGTTTGGTTTCTCTACCACCGCACATGGAGCGTACACATTAAGCAATCGGAACTCGATGCCGGATGATGAAATGTCCGTCGCAATTACCTGCACTCGTCGTCAAATTCACAATTCAACTCCGTAATGGAGGGATTGAAAATCACAGTCGCAACCCCCTGCCCATGTGGAGCCAAGGAGTTGATGAAAACTTGTCCGCATGGATATTGACGACGAAGACTGGGTAGATTGTAGCACTGATGTGAAGGGGCCAACTTCTCTTCTTGCAGAAGGAGAATGTCCGGCCTGTACAGGGCAATGAAAGTCAATAGAACCGATTGCTTGAAAGAAGAGCCAAGAGAACGCACGTTCAGTGATATAACCTTCATCGAGGAATTAAGATTTCGGAGACTGACCTATGTCTACAGGAGACTTCAGCCTCTCAGATGTAGAAAGAGGCTCAGATGTCTTCCGTCTAGCGAATCGAAGAGGAAGAATGGCTGCGCTGGTGGCCTGCGCAGCTGTCTCGCTCAGTATAAGAAGAAGCAGCAAACCCATCCCTTCTGCTGTGATGTCGTCTGGATTTTCGCTTATGAGGACTCATGGTCTTCGCAAGCTGATCCCGCTGTTTCGTTACTGATGGCTTCGTACTCCTAGCTGAGGATGACAATCTGGCCGGAGAGGACGAACAGCCTATCTGCAGCGGCTGCGATGACGATGTTTGCGCTGGCGGTGGAAGTGCTGGAAATTCTTCCTCCACAAACACCGACCTGGTACACAAAGAAACGTTTACGTCGTCTTCTGTTGTAGAGCTTGCCTCCTCTTCCATCGAGATGTCACTTGATGGCTGAGGAAGGGGAATCTCTTTCGGAACCACAGCAGGTGGCTGGGGAGGCGGAGGTGCCATGTCCTCCCTCGGATCAGCAGGAAGAGGCGGCGAAGATGGTGACGTACGCAGTCTTCGAGGATGAGGTGAAGGCGGCGTAACTCTGTGAGGTACAGGTGTTCTTGCCGGCGTTGTCATCCTAACCTAACCTAACCTAACCTAACTAACCCTTTGACGGCGACGGTGAAGTTGCTGATGCTGCGATGGTACTCTCCGGGCAACGATGATATTTGCCCACGATTTTCTGACAAGTCTCACACTTTTTGAGGAGAGAACAATCTTTTCTTACGTAAGTCGGCTTTTTGCAGTACCAGCAGCACTACCTTTGCCCCTTGTAAGACTTTTTCTCCGTGCAACACAAAGGAGTCGGGAATGTCCTTCTGAAGTCTCATGTCCAGTATGATGTCACCAGTTTTCTGCAGGGGAGAATCCGGATGTTGTGGATATGCTACTTTCAGCATCTCCCCATCAGGGTTGCCAATTTAGTAGATTTCTTGGCCGACGTTTCAATTGTTGTGCATTGTTATAATAAAAGTTAAACAATGCACAACAATTGAAACGTCGGCCATGAAATCTACTAAATTGGCAACCCTGCTCCCCATAGCCAGACATGTAGTCCTTCAGGTACGATTCTTCCATCAGTGGTGATGCACCTCGGACTAGGACGGGCAGATGTCCGAGGTCAGCGTGATTCAGATGGACGGTAGTTGAAGCTATTGTTGTCTTCGCCTGGATTGTGATGATTGAAAAACGAACGGCATGATTTCGAGGATCGGAAAGAGACATTGACATTATACTCACGGAATAAATGTGACAATGCAGAAACGGCTGTCTCGAGAAACGGGAATGAAAACGATAATTGCACAAATTCAGCAACCACTATTCGGTCTGCTACATTACGCTGCCAACGGAGCATCCTTGACTCTGTCGGGGACAAACACTGAAGCACTGAAACGGCGGGATCGCCAGACGGGAGAACCGGAGGAATACACGTTTTACCGTATAGCTCCTTCATGAACATGCCAACAGCGAACGGGCCATCAGCAATCATCATCACCATGTTTTCCATGGTGATGGAAGAAAGAAAGAAAAAGTTTGAGGGAGGGGGTGAATCCTCCCCCGGAGTGACCGGGGGGAGGGTCATTCACCAACAAAAGTTCACACACACACACACACACGCACTCGCTGGGGACTGCGTAGACAACAATGCGATGTTATTGCACAAAGTCACAAGTCAAAGTCCACTAGAAGTCGTTGATTACAGAAGAATCGATCATGTATCGCTTTCTCCTCAATCGGACGAGAACCAGGAACTACCTGCCTTCTATCTCTCCTCCTCCTCATTTTATTCCTACCTGGAGGATTCTGAGCTGCACCTGCGTACTGGTTCCTCCAATTGCCTTTATTTTCTTGTTGATCTTGGTGGGGGCATTTTTATTTCTGTTCATATGTCAGTTATCGTTCAAATTCGGACCCATGTTCATATCAACTTATTTGCTTAGAATCACCCATACTATCTCCCCTAATAGTTCTACGTTGAGTTTTGAATCACCTTGTAGAGAAACACTGTGATCCTATCGTCTGCTATTTAGTGTTACAGCCCGGACGCTAGGGTGCCTCAGTAAATGAAGGAAGTGTCGCTTCTGTGTTTCCTTATGCTGTGGTTATACGGCCTATTACCAGACTTTTGCCTCACCCTGTAGAGTGCACAGATATGTCAAGAGTAACAGTACAGTCACGGAAGAATAACAATGGTACAATCTGCAATAATGGATAAAACACCTCAAAAGAAACGAGGAAAACGTGTGACCGATTTAATTCCGTATTTATTTATCCGAGAAACTATCTTTCAGTACTAAATATACATTCTCTTTACATAAAATGTTCTTTGATGTGATAGAAATTGCTACGTCGCATTTTTATCTGGAAAGCTGTTATTAAACTGTAAATACACTTCTGCATGAGAAGACATTAGCGGTTAGTAGTGAAGATCACACAAAAATGTGAAAAAAATTAAATTATATTTAAACTATGGCAAAAGAAAATGTATTTAAACTATTAAAAATGAGCCGGTAAGTTATATAAAGAAACAGTTTCATTAATTACTAAAAAGTATACTCCCCGACGGGGAATCGAACCCCGGTCTCCCGCGTGACAGGCGGGGATACTAGCCACTATACTATCGAGGATAACACATTTTCTATTTTGAATGTTGTTCATTTGTAAAATAATGTTGACGTCATGTGAAAACATTTGTGGCAGACATACTGAAGAAAATGGTCGACGTTTTCAGTGTAAAATGATAATGAATTTTTGTTTAAACAACAACAATTTGAGTATTGCTTAACGGAATTGAGTGAAAGTGTTTCAGATGGGATCTAGTGTTTTTTTTTTTTTGCTTTTGTACATATCTAGTATTTCTTGTGCTACCTGTGTATATGTGAATTTAAACTTCTTTTGTTCGCTCTTTCCCACGGTTTTTCTATTATTTTGAACAGAAAACTGAAATAATACCACAGAAGGTAGATTAAAGTAGAAACAACATTTGTCTAATTATTTCTTAAATAGTTTTTAATTTCAGTTAAAGAAATACAAATAATTATTAAATGAGGATACAATACTAACAAGAAATTTTTTAACAAAAATGAACCGACTTCATGGGTCAAAAATCTTCCCAGAAAAATATTCAGTCGAATGGCTAAAACCCCATTCAAATCGGATCAGTAGTTTTTGAGAAAATCACGAACATACATACATACACATATAAAGGGTGTTTCTAAATTATATCCCGTATTCTAAATGTTTATTACTCAAAAACTATTACAGATTTTAACGTGATTTTTTTATTCGCAAAAAAAAGCTCAAAATGTTTCTTAGCTTGCCTTAATAAATTTCTATGTGCCCCCCATTTATGGCACGAAGGACGTCAAAGCGAAACTCGATTTCCTCCCATGTTCGGGCTAGCATTTCGGGGGTCATTTACCAGCGATTGTTTCAATTATTCTGTTCTTGAGAGTTTCAATGTCATCAACGTTGGACTTGTACACTCTTCTGTCTTTCACATATCCCCAGAAGAAAAAATCCAGATGGTTCGTATCGGGTGAGCGAAAGGGGGCAAGGGATTGACCCATCCCTTCCAATGCATCGTCCTGGAATGTTCATCAAGGCACTGGCCTAACTTGCAGGCCCCAGTGAGGAGGTGCTCCATCTTGTTGATAGACTATGTTGGGCTGCACTTCTTTCACCTGTGGAATCAGGTAGTTCTCCAGCATATCTAGGTAGCTTGCAGCGGTAATGGTGTCTTCAGCGAAAAAGAAAGGTCCGATTACTCGATCGTGCATTAAGCATCACCAAACATTAACCTTTGGATTATTGATGAAAACATTATTCTTATTACTAGCTGATATGCCCGACGATGCTCGGGTTGTTAGTTTGATGAAATTTTGCTATATCGGAATTTGAATATACGTATGAACACATGAAAATTCCTTACAATTAATACAGTAAATATTCACTTTAGAAAACCGAAAGAATTCTTTAAAATGCTCGTACTGGAATTTCATGTACTATTGGGCTTGGCCAGGAAAATTCGACATTGGATCCTGAACTTTTTTGCATATCAAAGAAAGGCTATGAGTAATGAATTATTTCTGTCTAGATGTTTAATAGATAGATTGAGAGAGTTAAGAAAGTACTTACAGCCCCATGAACATCCTTCTTCAACATGAAACTGTTTCAATAAAGTCGTTTGTACCAGTCACAGAGCCTGGAATCATATCCTGAATGTGATTGTTCATATTGACAGTATCAGTTTTTATTGCAAAGATTGACCTCTCACAAAATCAGTTGTGATCTTTATAATTTTATAATAATATTACCCGGCTTCGCCCGGGTGGAAAAGATGCGTTGAGTAATTTTTTAACGATTGTTTGTTATGTTAAAAATTGAAGTATAATTAACAAAGTATGAACGAAATGCAAGAAAATGAGAAACAGTCTAGAAAGCCGTCTCCAAACTTTTCATAATCATTTTAAACCAAAAATGATTTAACAATGAACTGGGAACAAAAGAAAATTAAATTATATGTACAAAAGTAAATAATGAAAAAAAAAATGATAAGAAAAATGAATCAGCTACACAGGCAAGTTGGGCATGGATTGTCAAGTAATTGTGCATTCAAGTCCATTTCAGCAAACAACGTTGTATGTCTTCCCCCTGTGGCGCAAAAACATAGATTTCGACAGCTGGAAACGCGGGAGCAAGCAACGTATAACTGACCGTGAGAGAATAAAGCTGCGACCTTGAAATTCTGGAAAAATTGAATAAAATGAAACATTCTTCGTCTGATATGCCCGTCGGGCATTGCTCGGGCTGTTTGTTCAATCTATTTTCATGCTCGAAGGTTCCAATTGTTAACAAAATGAAGCCAATTGAAGCCATGGCAGTTCTGGGCAGGAGTGAGCCGTTATGTTGTTAGCTGTGTGGCGGGAATCACTTTCACCATAAATCGAAAATACGTACGAAACGAAATTGAAAATGAAACCATGATCGAAATATTATAAAATACTTCAATAAAAACTTATCATTCCATGATCGGACTGTGAAAGAATTATTAATCAGGTACCCTCATGTTTAACCATGTGTTTTGCTCACTTTCGGACCTTCCCACTTCAAGTATGCGGCAGGTTTCCGGGTCTATCTTTCATTTTGCTTCTATAAACGAAATTAGTTAATAAAATTATATTAATATGTCAAATAACGCGCAATTTCTGTTGTTGTAGTCAACAATTAGATTGCTGTATTTATGGAAGAAACGATTTCATCCCCTCTCTCGCATGAATTTGGCTACTAATGTAATTTAACGCTCGCCGTCTGGCCTCGCCATCTAGTGACATACTTTAAAAACAAAAAGTCTATTCAACTCTTCGATAAGACAGTATCGCCATCTAGTCTTTCTCTTATACTTAATTCTCTAAAGCATCCGTCCGTCTGTCTGCTGTCATGCTCCCTCTCTGTACTTAATTCCTTTCATAACTCAGAAAATACTCAAAGAATCTCCACGAAATTTTCCATGTACGTAGTTAGTGTTGCTGTGCTTTCAGTAGGGTACTTTTTATATCGTGTTTATATCAATTTTTTAAGTTATTCTTATTTTTCGAAAAGTTGAATTGTTTTCAAAGGATGTCACTAGATGGAAAATTGATATAAAATTTTCATTTCTACGCAACGATATAAAATCAGTAGAGCGCTCATGAGCTGCTTTCTGCGCCACCAATGCGTCCCCATTTGAAAGCCTTACGGCCATTGCTTTGGTTGGCCTTCATCGTATGTTTACGTTTGAAGTTTGCTTAGACAAACACAGTAAAACTCAATGCCGATTTCTTGTTTAGTTTTAAATTGTAGTAATAGATATATTAAAGGTTCACCACTGATCTTTCACTGGTGTATTTTTATCTTTCTGCGTCTTCAATTGTTTTTCTCATGTAAAAATCCTGGTCATCTTTCATCCATCCCTGATCGTAATTGGTTGATACATAAAAGATGTCGATATTCCACCATGTTACCGTCGTTTCAATGATATCAGAATGACTGTTTAGAGATATTTATGAAATTATATAGCGCATTTATTAAAAAGCTTCTAAATTTGGGAGAGGTCGCTTAAGAAATTTCAGATACAAGCACGATGTTGGTGGGAGAGGGGGGTGCTTTCTCAGCTGGCGACAAAGCGGATATATAGTAATGGCGCTTTGGCTGGCGATGTTGTTTGCGCCTACACAAACAATAGAGATTAGTTCCACTTTTCGCCGCCTTCAAATTGCCTCAAAGATGGCGGCCATATAAGCGATCAGCGATATGAAATGAGTAGTTCGCTCATGAGCTGCTTTCAGCGCCACCATCGTGTCCCTATTTTTATCTTTCTGCGTCTTAAAATGTTTTTCTCATGTAAAAATCCTGGTCTTTCATATCGTGATTGGTTGATTAGATGTATCCAACGTCGTTTCAGTGATACCAGAATGATTGTGTAGAGGTATTTATGAAATTATATATCGCATTTATTAAAAACCTTCTAAATTTGGGAGATCGCATAAGAAATTTCAGACTACAAGCACGATGTTGGTGGGGGGGGGGCGGTGCTTTCTCAGCTGGCGACAAAGCGGATATACAATAATAACAGGGAATAGGGAGAATGGAGATTAGTTCCACTTTTCGCCGCTTTCAAATTGCCCCAAAGATGGCGGCCAAATAAGCGATCTACTCATTTCATATCGTTGTAAGCGATCTACTGATTTTATATCGTTGGTTGTTACTATGTAGGTACTGTCCAATTGCCATAACAAAGAATTCGTTATGACGAGGGTTAAATATATCCGTTGTTTATTGTTACAAAATTATGCTATATTGTTTACGAGATATTAAAATAATAATAAAACATGAAAAAAGCGTGGTTTTAAAAAAACCCTTTTTACATAACTTATTTGAATGGTTAAAAACCTTCCCAGGAAAATACTCAGTCGAATAGCGAAAACTCCATCCAAATCGGATCAGTAGTTTTTGAGAAAATCGCGAATATACATACATACATAAAAGACATATACGGGTCAAACATAGAACCTCCTTTTTTTGAAGTCGGTTAATAACGAAACATAGGATATTTCTAGTAAACATTTAGCGAAAGTCCAAAAACATTATCCTCAATTACTTAGGCATTTATCCCATTGTGACACTAATCGCAGAATGCCATGGTCGTAGAAATCAAGCTGCTGCTTAAACCAATTGCGCACGCACTTCTTGACTTATTCGTCTGTTTGAAATCGTTGTCCCCACCAAACATGGGGACAGATTTATAGACTATAGAGGTTGGGGGAGGGGGTTCAGTATTTCTCACTTGAATTTCTGTGGACGTTCCTTTGTTGCGTAGGCTTTGTGCGGTCTAGCGTTGTCGTGGCACAACGAAACGTCCCGGTAAACTTTCTCGTGGTGTTATCCTGTTGCACGACAACGCTAGAGCACACACACAGCCAACGCAACAAATGAACATCTGCAGACGTTCAAGTCACTGTCACAAGCACAATCACAACGGATAAATGAAACAACCAACGGCAATGTGCGAGTTTAAGGGATAGAGAAATAAAGAGGAATCTATATTGCCTAAGATCATCTGTATATATGGTATGACTTTTTAAATATTCCTGAAAGTTTAACATCCGTATACAGTAAAAAAATTTCGATTGTCTGCAAAATCATTTTTTTTTTAGGGTTTCTAAAAAAGGGAAAGAAGAGCAGCGTCATAGAATCGGAGTCGCAAAACCTCATATAGAAGAAAAAAATTCAAAAAGAAAAACTTCTGCCATAAGATCAGACAAACATCATTGGCCACAAAACTTAAAAATGTAAAACCTAGGACATTTTTCGTGTAGGACCTTCTCCTTTAACCTAAAGCTTTCCATTTTTGTTTTATAAAATTTCCCTCTAAACATACGCAGAAATTTCTGGATTGGTTCAGTCTGTTTATGAAATCAAATTTCTCAAGTATCAAATTCTGGATAATTGACAATGATGAACTAATACACTGCGCTGCCAAAAGTACCCAGACATCCCGCTCCACGTGCCCTCAATGGAAATGCTGTCGTCAGTAACGTGGTGGGCCACCCTTTTCTGCAGTTACTACTACAACAGGGCAAGGAAGGCTGTCCACAGGTTGTTTACAATCCGCTGGTGTGATACAGTGTCATTCGGTCGGCAAACGGTCAGCAACTGATGACGATTCGTGACCGGGGCATGGGCATCCGTACATCCCACAGTGCTTCGATTGAGTTCAAGTCTGGACTCTGCGCAGGCCAGGGCAATAACCGGATGTCCGCACGGGCGAACTATGCCTGTGTTGAACGAGCGGCGTGACATGGGGCATTGTTCTGCTGGAAGAAGCAGTCCGATGAGGTGCCAAAGAACTCCATTATCGCTCCAGGAAGGTGCGTTTCCAACATCTCTTGGTATCGTGGCGTTGACACCGGTGATAGGTCCTACGCCTGCTGTACACATTCCAAACCATGAGCCCACATTGTGTCCCCACGTCGCGTTAGAGTCCTTCACTGTGGGTACGAGGCACTTCTGGATCGTATTTCTCGTTAAGCTATATCCACACCCATACGCGACCGTCAGATTGTTGGAGGGTGAAACGGCTTTCATTGTTCCACATGACCTTTGCCCGATCATCACTAGTCCACTGACGACGCTCCGTACACCATCGTAAACAACAAAGAGCATTCACCCTTGAGACGAATGGCTTCCTCTTTCCGGCTCTCCCACAGAAAGCAATCTCATAGGCCACAGACTGCAGCTGGTGAGTAGGGGTCTGGGTCCTTACAAAAGACAGCAGTGATGTCCCACAGGATGTGTCAACACCACCCGAGACAGAGCACGTTTGTCTCTCGGCGACTGGAGTGGAGATCGCCAGGAACGTTTTGCTGTCGTTCTTGCACCTGTCTGTTCATATTTGTGCACAACATCGTCCACAGTGGAGCGAAGTGACTTATTTCGCGAAGTGACTTCCCGCTAATGCGGCACCCCACAATTATTCCTCTCTCAAAGTCGGATAATTCTCAGACCTTTGGCATACTCACTGGTGTTGTCGCTGCTATACCACCTGATGAGTCGTTTCTTTAATATGCATACTGTCATGCCCATCCTACAAGGTGAGACCACAAGAACATAACGAACATAGGGGTGTCCGGATACTTTTGGCAGGGCAGTATATAATGCTTGAAGCACAGGCTAAGGGGGAAAGAATGTTTTTCTTCTTTATCTGTGGCTTGGAATATGATTACTGACATTAAAAGCTTTTCTTGTAACAATATTAATTAGCCTACTTTGTTAATTTATGAATTCAGATATTTTGAAGTATGTGACTGTAAATTATTCAGATTTTATAAATTCAAATTTGCATTTGTATCCTATTGATAAAATGAACATAGACCTCTAGACATAATAATATAAAATCTGCATAGTTTGCTATAAATAATGATGCAGGGTCCAAGTAGCAGATTCTGTGATGTATTAAAAATGTTGGACATTAATATTTAAGCTAATTAAATGTTACAAAGGTAGAAAATGATAATTAACTTTAAATAAAAAATAAGATCATGTATGCCTTTATTTGAGACCGTTTCTCAATAATGAAACAAAGAACTTTAACATAAAAAAAAGGAAGAACAAAATAAAAAGTATAAAACGGAGAACTAAAATTTAGCAACTTGTTGAACAGATCATAATAAAATAACAACCTTCTTTTTGCCGCGATATGTTAATGAGACCCTTGAAAATTAATAAAAGTAAAAATTAATCAAAACAATTAATTTGCCTGCATTAACTTCAAGCTAAGGAATTGCACAGCTTTAAAATATCTCTGCAATATTTCATCTACTTACACAGCTGTAATTATTTATTAAGACTCATAGGTTATTTGAATAACAGCAACTTGCTGAGCATGGCCTAGTTTGGCTCGTACAGCATTGACTTCTTCCGGTTAAAAGTATCGGCCTCGGTGGCTCAGTGGTTGCGTGATCGCCTCTGATGCCCGAGGACGCGGGTTCGACCCCGGCCGAGGACGACGAGGATTTTTTCAGGGGGAAAATCCTGAGATCACGCACTTCCTTCGGAAGGGAAGTAAAGCCGTTGGTCCCGGTGTAGTCGTTTGCCGGCTGCACGTTAAAGAACCCTTGCGAGGCAAAATTTGCGGTCCCTATAACGCCGTCCTAAAATGACCAAGGCAGTTGAAAAGGACGTTAATACCAAACAAACCAAACTAAACTGGTTAAAAGTTCTCTCGTGTAACGTAATGAATAAGAGATAACAGTCTAGAAACAGACTAACTTCGGAAAAAGACTAACATGCACACAAGAATTGCTGGTAATAATAGTAAAATTTGCTGCTGCAGCATTCACGATGTTGCACAGTTTGTTGGAAATAACTTCATATTCAAACAATCGGTTCATGAACTTGTTTTCCGTCAATTTAAACCAATAAAGGCCGTGTGCAATAAAAATTAAACTAGAATAAATCGCCCGGTGGTTCAGCATTAAGATACTGCCCACTCTTCATGGATTTTCTCTTTAATGGGTATTCATGAAGAAGATTTTAATATTAGTGGCCTATATAACTTTATTCTGAAAACTATGGTCCAAGATATCAGATAACCAAAAAAGTTCTGACGCTTTCCGATGGGCTTCCGAAGATATCAGATAACGCGCATGAATTTGCATCGGACAGCTCACATATTAAGGCTAATACTAACACCTCCTAGAAAGAAAGCCTCACTACTGAAAAGTCATACATTGTTACATCATCATAAATCGACCAAGGGTATGTTGTATTGGGTAGCGATTATTCTTCTGTGACGCTAATTTGACGTCAGAGACTGTAATGGCTTGAAAACGTTGTTTATCTCTGACGTCAAATTTGCGTCACAGACGACCAATCGCAACCCAATACAACGTGCTCCAAATTTAGAGCTTACTATTGGTAGAAATGCGATCAACAATGGTCGAATTATGCTTATGATTGGGCTTACTATGTGACGTTTCAGTTGTGAGGCTTTCTTTCTAGGAGGTGTTGCTAATACACACTGGTCGGTCAAACGACGGACGGATGACCGACCAGTGTTTATTAACTTTCAGGCTTCTTCCCAGAGGAGTTTCTCACTTGTCAATTTGGTGTTTTGTGTAGAACAGCATATCCGCAATGTCTGTGAAAAGTACCGTTATACGAATTCAATCCTGCACAAACGCTTCTAAGGCATGCCGTAAATTATACATTTGGAAACGATGTAGCAATAAAACGTGCCGCACAAAAATGGTTCCACTTTTGAAAAGTATCGGCAACAAGGCGATATCGGCCTGTTAACCTATAACGAACATAATAGCAGAAAACGGTAAGCGGGACCAATTGATAAAATGTGTAGTTGAAAACTGGTTATCCGGATAATTTCAAAAGCTCATTAAGGCTTATCTATTAAACGGCGAGCAAAAGAGACATTTAAAAATTACCGTCCAATCTCATTGCTTTCAACACTGTATAAGTTTGTAGAAAAGTGGGGTTGTTTTTCGTTCTGTTAAACTATCTATGGACGGCTATCCCAAAGAATCTGTTTGGTGGTCGACCTGAGATATCAGTCCAAGATTTGACATCTCTATGAATCTATGGGTGATTCAAAGTCTGAATTTGAACGATAACTGAGATATGAACAGAAATAAAAATGCCGCCACCAAGATCAACAAGTTAATAACTCAGGTTCTGTAAAGCTTAGATTAATGAAATTTGGAGGAATAACAGAGTACATAAAACTGTGTATAACGTTAAAATGTGATCGTATTCCAACAAGAAGTTTCCGAGTTACTCATTCAACATCATAACACGTGTTCACTTGTGAGTACTAAGCAGCACTTGTTACAATTTTAACTGCGTAACTCGGAAACTATTCATTGGAATTCTATCAAATTTTAACAGTCCACACAGTTTTATGTACCCTGTTGTTTTACCAAAATTCACCATTCTAGATGTTACAGAACTTGAGTTATTAACTTGTTGACCTTGGTGGCGGCATTTTTATTTCTGTTCATATCTCAGTTATCGTTCAAATTCTGACTCATGTTCATATAAACTTTTTTGCTTAGAATCACCCATACTACCTCCCCTCCAAGTTTGTGACAGGGTTTCAGCTACACTCTATATTAGAGGTACTGGAACGCTCAAGAGTTTAAACCTCTTTACGAATAGGATAATATTCATAGCTTTATTCGCGGCGCTTATAACGCCTATTTTTTCACTACCTTTTGCTTTAAAACTGATGGCATTTGTGAATGACATCATATTAACAAAACTCTATAGGGAGACTGAAAGAATGACGGCTATATGAATGAGATTAAGTTGTATACAAACATGATAAGAAAATGGTTTGAACAGCGTAGAATATCTCTGAATATAGGAAAAAACCGGTGATTTTAGGATACTCGAGGAAAACAGATAAGACTCAGGAACAAAAGCTTCAGGAAGTGATCTTCAATTCCACTCTTACATTTAGAAAGCACATAGAGAAGTTAAGAATACGGTTGAATTGAATATCTTTTCTTAATAAGAAGCTACGCCATAAATTATCAAATAAAGAAATTATAATATTCATTAAGGCCATGTTTATCCCTATTATTGATTATGATAGTCCAATATGGCCACCCGTAATAAAAATTAGTCGACTGAGGCTAAAACTAACCTCAATAAGGTGATTTTTGGTTTGGGAAGATAGGACTCTATTACATAAACCAGTAATAAGTTTGGGATACTAACTTTTGATTCCATTCTAAAGCCCAGAAAGTTAAAAAAGGGCTGACGTATGAAAGTCACCCATTGAATTAATCGTATATCTCAAAAGTGGTGTCTATTTCCACCTAACGGTAGACTCATTAGGAATCATTCAATTAACCCACTCTTATTGTTTCTAACTATCTCCGGTCTTCTTTCCCGTACAATGCATTTGATCTGTGGAATACCTTCATGCAAAATATTAAAAGGAAGTTTTTTAAATGTAATTCTCCTGCCTGCCAAAATCACAGGAGACGTGTATAAGAGCGTCGATGAGTACATAATCACAATTCAGCACCGTGACAATCGGGGTTAAAATTCCCTAAATAACCTCTTCCTTTGGGACGCTAATAAGCAAATAATAGAGGGAAAGGTGATAACTTGGCCTCCCTGCTGATAAATTGCCTCCCCCCCCCCATCCCCAGCTTAATAAATATCAACTATTAATGCCATGCACGAAATAGGTAGAATATCTAAGGCAAACTATATTGAAGGCAAACTCACGTTAGCTTTTTTCCTTAAAATGTAAAAAACAAGAATATTCTTTACGGAAGAGTATAATTTTTGACATACCCCAGATCTTCTATATATATAAAGAAGGATGTTTGTGGGTCTGTGCGTCTGTGGGTCTGTGCGTCTGTGGGTCTGTGGGTGGGTCTGTGTGTACGTTTTTTATACAAATCTACAGTTTTATTCCGATCTTGATAAAATTTCGCATACATGACCTTTAAAGCATGAGGAAGGTCACTGTCTACCTCAGATTTCGGAAAAATAATAAATATCGATAAAAAATCGATATTCATGGTTATGGCAAGGCATATTAATGAGAAATATCTCATGACCAACAATGCAAGGCAAAGTTGGTACAACAATAGGTATCAACAATGGTATCAGCACGCAATTCACAAACACACTGCATGAACCAACAATATATATCTCATGACCAACAATGCATGACAAAGTTTTTGCAACAATGGTATCAACACGCAATTCACAAACACTCTGCACGGATCAACAATATATATCTCATGACCAACAATGCAAATAAAAGTTTGTGCA
>JAHWFO010027362.1:0-22743 GCA_023313115.1 Rhysida immarginata
AATTGACGTCCACCCAATTGTCGCGTCCACCCAATTGACGTCCACCCAATTGACGTCCACCGAATCGTCGTTCACCGAATCGTCGTCCACCGAATCGTCGTCCACCGAATCGTCGTTCACCGAATTGTCGCGTCCACCGAATTGACGTTCACCCAATTGTCGCGTCCACCGAATTGTCGTTCATCCAAATGTCGTCCACCAAATTGTCATCCACCCAATTGTCGGGCTCCCAAATTCTGCCACTCAAGGGCGCTGAAACTAAAAAATAGGTGACGATTTTAACGCATTGGGTCGCGACGATCGCGCCGTTTTTCCAAGCGCAGTTCAAAATTTCTCCGCGCAAGGTCGCCAATACGTGCTCGATGATGGGACCAGAAATCCCATCTTGTGTCTCACTCTCCCTTTTGAGCTCTTGGTATTATGTAATGATAATAAAAAATCCAAGTTTTTTTAAGAAGATGCTGTAAGTGACCCCGTTTCTGAAATTATTTTTATTAGCTGAATATTGATACATTGTTATGGGTTTATATTTTTAAGTCTAATTGATTTTTATGATTGATTTTAATCGTTTTTTTTAATGATATTTTATCATACAAATGGCAGTCCATACATTTCATCATGCAACCGCTATTTTCAGATAGACTTGTGCAGCCCCTAGTGGCAAATTTTAATGCAAATTTTATGCAAAGTGTAAGCGTCTGGTGTCGAAATTAGGAAACATGCTACCATCTGGTGTCGAAATTGGGCAACACCTTATTTCCAAGCTATAACGAAGCTTAAGCATTGTTGTTCTCGCTACAAGGACGGAATCTTTGAGGTTCCATAACTCCCTAACCAGGTGATCTAGATCAAAACCGAACGTTCCATTGGACTTAGTATAATTTTATCTATAGATGGCTGTAATTAGAACATGTTACTATAAGGGGTTCTATTTTTAACAGGCCGCGTGGGTATATTCAATATTTACCGTGCAAGCCATTGTTTAGTGGCATACAATTGTTCGTCGAGCTTGACTTCGCAAAGCGCAAAGCATCTTGGGATAGAAAGCGGACAATCAAGGTTTTTGCACCCTGATAAAATATCGTATTTTAGATAACTCTGCCTCTGATTTACTGACTACGTGCGTATCGACTTTCGTTAACGTTTCAATGAAAAACCTATTTAATATAATTAATAATAATCATCGTTTAAAATTTTGATTTCTCGTAGAAGGAACATTGAGTTTCGATTTTCGTAAAATCGAAACCATTTTTCTTCCAGCAAATGGATTATTAATATTCTAGGGCTATTACTGTTTAGCTCTATTATATTTTAAGTTAAATACAACTTAACGAAAACTGAACAAATTTTCAGCCCGTCAGCAGCTTACAACATACGGTTTAGCTACCGAGTTTGTCCGCAAACATTGCGCGTCCGGAAGCTAACCTCGGGACATCGCTTTTATTTCCTCTTTATTTAATTCCTTGGTCAAACCAATGACGTATATTAAAGATAGACTCCGAATCCTATTGTTGTAACTTGAAGCAAATTGGGACTGGCGGCTAGCGACACGGCAGAACATGACGTCATGGCGAAAAATGGAAGGGAGAGCGCAGTTTATCAGAAGTTTTTCTATCAGTTTTTCTGCAGAAAAGACTTTCGCACAGGCCTTTTACTATCTGGCAGGCCGTGTTTAAATTTAACAAACTTTTACCACTCTCGGCGCTGCGGGCCTCATTCAATGAGGCTCATTGGTCACTGTTTTCCGTTACTTGAACGCCTTCGGCGTTCTGTCCACGACGTCCCCCTCCGGGGGTAAATAATTGATATATACCCCAACCTATTTGGTTACAGGGGGCAGTTGGTTTCCCCTCGGCCGGTTACAGGAACTTCATGAGTCATGTTCCACCGTGTCGCTAGCCGCTTCTAAATTGGGAAGCTCCATGCCCAGAACTATCATGGCCGAAAGTGAGTGAAGATGATGCAAAACACATGGCTAACAGAAGAGTAGCTGATTAATAATTCTTTCATACGCCGATCACGGAGTGATAAGTTTATCTTTTCTTTGACTTTGTATTTGAAGTATTTTATTATATTTTATAAACAATTTTTCGATCATGGTTTCAATTTCAATTTCGTTTCGATTGTCTTTCAGTAACGTATTTTCATTTTAGTTACGTATTTTTGATTTATTTTTGTGGAAAATGATTCCTGATCCTTTTGTTTTGTTTATTTGTATAGTTGTACGCAGTTTAACTTTGAGGAATGGTTTTGAATTAATTATTCCTCAGGCCCAAAATCTTCAAAAACAAAGCAGCCAGACAGCTATTAGCTATTACTCCACGGCTCACTCCTGCCCAGAACTAACATGGCTCAATTTGCTTCACTTTTTGCCGCTGTTAACAATAGAATTCGGAGTCTATCTTTGGCTAAGGTCAAAAACCCTCACCGGTGAGAGAATGATGACGTAATTTCTCACTGGGCTAACCGTCTTTTTCTCGGTGAGGACGGTGAGACTAACCGGTTAGGCATAGCAGCACTAACTGGCGTTTCTGACCGCGTTAAAATGACGTCACAGTTTTCTCACCGGGATTTCTGACCGACCAAACGCTAACTCTTCTCACCGGTGAGAGTTTTTGACCTTAGCCTTTAATAAACGTCATTGGGTCAAACCAAGCACCTCCCATTTCCTGTTCGAAACTGAAACTACAGGAAAAGGAGTCCGACTGAAACTGTTGCACCTCCATCTGACGAAATGAGCAACATTGATGAGCCCGTTGCAGGATGGGAGTCGGTTTCACGTGAAACGCGTTACAGGAAGCAAGGCTTTTTCTACTACAGGTTGGAAAATCGCGTGACGTCACTCTAACAAAGTCAGAGGCCAACGAGAGAGGGGCCAGGGCACTCAAAAGTCACATGATCATCGGGGTCCGGGCAACAATCCATCCTTCATTGTTTCCAACAAACGAAAAAATACCGATTGTTAAAATCCAAGATGAGACAATGAAGGATGAATTGTTGTCCGGACCCCGATGATCATGTGACTTTTGAGTGCCCTGGCCCAATGACGTATATTAAAGATTGACTCCGAATCCTATTGTTATAACTTGAAGCAAATTGGGAAACTCCATGCCCAGAACTGTCATGGCTGAAAGTGAGTGAATCTGATGCAAAACACATGGCTAAACACGAGAGTAGCTGATTAATAATTCTTTCACACGCCGATTACGGAGTGATTAGTTTATCTTTTCGTTTACTTTGTATTTGAAGTATTTTATTATATTTTATAAACAATTTTTCGACCATGGTTTCAATTTCGTTTCGATTGTCTTTCAGTAAAGTATTTTCATTTTAGTTACGTATTTTTGATTTATTTTTGTGGAAAATGATTCTTGATACTTTTTCTTGTCTGTTTGTACAGTTGTACGCAGAACAACTTTGAATAATGGTTTTGAATTAATTATTCCTCGGGACCAAAATCTTCAAAAAGAAAGCAGCCAGAAAGTAATTACTCCACGGCTCACTCCTGCCCAGAACTATCATGGCTCAATTTGCTTCACTTTTTGCCGCTGTTAACAAAAGGATTCGGAGTCTATCTTTAATATACGTCATTGCCCTGGCCTGTCTCTCGTTAGCCTCGAACAAAGTCCAAAGCCAACTAAAAAGACAGGCCGGGGCACTAAAAAGTCACATGACCAAAGTGGATCCAGCAACAATCCAATCTTCATTGTTTCCAACAAACGAAAAAACACTGATTGTTGAAATCCAAGATGGAAATAATGAACATTGGATTTGCTAGATCTACTTTGATCATGTGACTTTTTAGTGCGCCGGCCTGTCTTTTCGTCGGCTACGAACAAAGCCGAGGCCTACGAGATAACAAGGCCTGGAAGCGTAAAAGTCATCTGACCATCGGGGTGCTAGCAACATTCCAACCTTCATAATCATAATCATAGATTATGCAACCTTTATTGATTATGCAACCTTTATTGTCTCCATCTTGGATGTTAAAAATCAACGTTTTTCCGTTTGTTGGAAACAATGAAGATTGGATTGTTGCTAGCACCCCGATGGTCAGTTGACTTTTTCGCTTCCAGGCTGGTCTCGAACAAAGTTTGGTCCTATTTTTTTCTTTGCTCGCCAGATGGCACAAAGATCAGTGTAGTGGGTAGATTTCTGATTCATCCTATAGGATGTTAATAAAAATCGCTGAAATAATTTCAATTGAATTGATTTCTTTATTTGATTTTCACCTCAACATTTTAAACTTTAATAAATAATTAATTTTAATCGTTATCATGGAACAATGATTAAAAGCAATTTTTATGTTATGCAGTTAAGATCTCCCAATCATTGCTTAAATTATATGAAGTTTATTTAATAATAGCGGAGTTTAATTTAATCATCTTTAATCATCGTTTTGTGATATTCTGGAGAAATGTCACAATGAATTGATCGATTGGTATTAACGTTCCTTTCAACCTCTTCTTCTTCCATAGCCTTATCCCATCTGTTTGGGGTCGGCTTTTTGAGTCCTCTTTCGCCATTCCCTTCTGTCTTGTGCCACCTTTGAGGTGACACCACATTCCTTCATATCCCTCCGTATCACCTCCGTCCATGTCCTTTTTGGTCGCCCTCTGCCCCGCTTCCCTTCCACATTCATATGCAGTGCTTTAAATATTGACTCTCGACTCCCTCTCATGACATGCCCGAACCACCTCATCCTACTTTCCTTCAATTTCTCCTCTATAGGAGTTATTCCTAAACTTGTCCTAATGTGCTCATTCCTTACCTTATCCTTCTTACTAACTCCACATATCCAACATAACATCCGCATTTCTGCCACATGCAACCTACGCTCCTGCATCTTCTCAGGTGCCCAGCACTCTGCATCGGCCTCGGTGGCTCAGTGGTTGCGTGATCGCCTCTGATGCCCGAGGACGCGGGTTCGATCCCGGCCAAGGACGACGAGGATTTTTTCAGGGGGGAAAATCCTGAGATCACGCACTTCCTTCGGAAGGGAAGTAAAGCCGTTGGTCCCGTGTAGTCGTTTGCCGGCTGCACGTTAAAGAACCACTGCGAGGCAAAAATTTGCGGCCCCTATAATGCTGTTCTGAAATGACCATGGCAGTTGAAAAGGACATTAAGACCAAACAAACCAAACCCACCATCACTCTGCCCCATACAACATAACTAGGAATGTAAAACTTTCCCTTGAGCTTTATAGGAATGTGACGATCACATAATATCCAACTAGCTACTCTCCACCTCAACCAACCGCAAGAAACTGTATTCGTTACATCCTCATCAATCTCTCCACTTTGCTGTATGACTGAATCTAAGTATTTAAACTGATTCGTCTGCTGCACTACCTGATCTCCCACCGCTCCCTTCATTCCCAGCACTCCCTCCAAAGCAGCATGCAACATACTTTGTCTTTGTTCTACTAATACTCAAACCATTTTGTGCTAACACTTTTCGCCAATTCTCCAGTCTTACACTCAGATTCCCCTTATCCTGGTCAATCAACACAGCATCATCTGCAAACATCAAACACCATGCTGTTTCTCCTTTAATGTCACCAGTCAACTCATCTAACACCAGAATAAAGAGGAATGGGTTTAGGGCTGATGAACCCCTATATTCAGAGTCAACTTTCTTAGTATCACCACAAGCACTCCTCAGTCTAATCATGGTCCCCGCATACATATCCTGTATGACCTGTATATATCCCCATGGCGCACATTTTCTCTGCAACACTTTCCAGAGTACATCCCTTGGGACCCTATCATAAGCCTTTTCCATATGCAAATCCTTTCTTTTCTCTCTGAACTTTTCTATCAGCTGCCTCATGCAGAAAATTGGCTCAGTAGTTGACCTACCAGGCATAAAGCCAAACAGGTTTTCTGAGATCCCTATCTCCTCCCTCAACCTACGCTCAATTACCCGTTTCCATACCTTGAGAGTGTGGCTCAATAGGTCACATCAGGTCGGCGTTTATAGGGGCCACAAATTTTGCCTCGCAAGAGTTCTTTAACGTGTAGCCGGCAAACGACTACACGGGATCAACGGCTTTACTTCCCTTCCGAAGTAAGTGCGTGATCTCAGGATTTCCCATCTGAAAAATCTTCGTCGTCCTCGGCCGGATCGAACCTGCGCCCTCGGGCATCAAAGGTGATCACGCAACCACTGAGCCAACGAGGCCGATGACTATAAATTGATAATTTATCTAAACGTATTTAATTATACCCTTATCCAACAAATCGACATTTAAATTATTATATACACTGCTTTGCAATGAAATTGCCCCACCAACAAGGAGTTATCCGACCTTATCTATATTTAGTGGGGAGGGGGGTTCGTCTACCTCCGACCAGTAAAGGATTAGATGCATGCTCATGGGACATGACCATTTAGGTTGATACAGGGTGTCCGGGTGCCTGTATAGGCTCATCAGTTGACACCTGTGCGGACATTCCATGCAGTAAGGAGAAAGCAACTGGCTCGTGAACGTACAGTACTGTAATCCGCACAACGGTCTCAATGCCGGGGCGATGACAACGACAACCATTCACGCACTTAACGGATTTTGAACGAGGTCAGATTATTGGCCTCTCCGAGGCTGGATGGTCAACCAGATGAATTGCTGTCCATGTGTCGCGGGACGCACGGACGGTAGGCCGATGTTGGAGGCAATGACGAGAGGAAGGCACACATGCCAGAAGACCAGGCTCTGGGGCCCGGAGAAACACATCAGCTTGTACCGATAGGCGGATACTGCAAACAGCGCTAGCGGACAGAAACATCACCCTGCGGCAACTGCGCGACAACATCACTATTCCCGGTACTGCTCCAGTGACAATAGCGACAATAGCACGCCGGTTACACGCCGCGACAATGTTTGCCAGGCGTCCATTGTTGTGTCTTCCTTTGACACCTCAGCAACGCGCGATACGACTGCTATGGTGTCGTGAACGAGTGGGCTGGCGAATGGAATGGCGCCCGGTGGTCTTCAGCGACGAATCTCACTTTTGTTTGGACGCCGACGACAGACGGGGATGGGTGTGGCGCAGACCATTGGAACGTGCCAATGAACAATGCATCCGGTATCGTCATCGTGGAGCAACAATCGGGATCACGGTCTGGGGTGCCATCGGCTACGATACCAGAACGCCTTTATTCACCAACCAAGGCACCTTGACGGCAGCACGGCACGTCACAGAGATTCTGCAGCCCTTTGTGCATACAATACCCAGCGCAGTCTTTCAGCAGGATAACGCCAGACCGCACACTGCAAACATGAGCATGGCATGACTGCATGATGTCAACTGCCTGCCATGACCCGCGAGGTGGGACATGGTGGGACATCGCCAATTGAGCACGTGTGGGACATGGTGGGACGTCGTTTACGATCACCCCGTAATCTCCATGAATTGACACAGCAGGTTCACCAGGCCTGGGCAGACGTAATCCAAGAGGGCATTCGCCACCTGTATGATCACCTACATCTGCGGCTCGAACAATGCATTGCCGCTAGAGGTGGTGCCACAACCTACCGATGCCGCTTTCCGTTGGGAACCTTGTACAAACGACTGCACGTCTTGGCTCCATAACGTAATAAAGGTGTGTTAAGATGCATCTCTTGCTGTATACCTACTTTAGGCTCATTCGGATAACTCCTTGTGGGTGGGGCAATTTCATTGCAAAGCAGTGTAGATAACTCTAGTTCTCTAGTTGTAAGTTCATCCATTAATATGTGAATAAGTATTTTATTTAAGGAAAATAAATGATAGCAGAGGACGGGATATCGTCTCTTTCCCCCCCTCCCTCCCCCGTTTCTCTTGAGCCGGCTAGGTGGCCGAGTGGCTAGGGCGTAGGCTTTCTAGTTCTCGAGTCTACCTGGTCGTGGGTTCGAATCCCGCCGTCGGCATGGATGTTTGTGTTTGTCCCGGGCTGCGTACAGATATAAATTGTGTAAAAGGCGTAAAATGACCAACAAGCTGTTTGTCTTGAGACGCGAGTGAGAGAGAGAAACGTGGGGGAGGGGGGCGAACAAAGCCACGTTACAATGCTTAGAAGAGAGAGAGAAAGAGAAGCGATTGCAGTCGGTAAGTAGAAAACATATACTAATCCATAGTGAGCGATAGAATTTCTCCATACTACAGCGTTCGCAGCGCCGATCTGTCGGCCAGAGAAAAAATGTCAAAGACGGGACTTTCCAACAGGTAGTAGAAAAAGCCTTGCAGGAAGTCTCCTTTTTCAATCGTCTCTGTAAGCAACTGGTCCGTCTTCGTGTTCCTTTTGCGACGCGTCCGGCACACACGGATGGGCCATCGAGGAAAATCACCTAATAGAACGCCGCCGACTATTGAACTCGCACTCCACCACTACTGATGTACACTGTCCCACGGTCGAGCACTTCGTCGCTATTCATGTTTCGCCAGGAGAACGCTTTCTCCTTTCATATCACTCCTAAAGTACGCATTTCTTTTCGCATTCCTCACGATCCTGCTGTTCTGTTCTACCACCACCTTCCCAACTCGTTCGTGATTGACGTCGGGATGGCCCGCGAGGCGGACCGTCCTACGCGAGGTTAATTTTCGGGACCAGTAAATTCTTCTCTTGTATCAGGCTTTGTTTTTTAGGTGGCGTTGCTCCCATGTCCCAGTAGACCACATTAGTAGGTCGTATAACCACCGCGATGCTTGAATGCAGGCCTCGACTCTTGCATGCATGCGGTCATAAAGATGCTGGATGTCGTCTTCGGGTAGGTTGTTCCAACCCTCCTGAACATGCTGGCGCAATTGTGGAATTGTTGCAGCTGTTGTGCAGCGACGATAAATGTTACGTCCATCATGTCCCACACATCCTCAATTAACGACAAGTCTGGAGATCGTGCTGGAGAGGGAAGTAGTGCCACATGCAAGCTGGAAAAACATTGGCAGTGTGTGGACGGGCTTTATCCTACTGGAAAAACATGTTAACCTCCTGTTGCAAAAATGGCAGAAGAAAACGTTCCACAATCTGCTGGACGTATCGAATGCTGTTCATTGTTCCATCCACAAACACTAAGGGTGATCGCGAGTTGTAACTGATCACATCCCACAGTATTATGTCGTGGTTGGACTTGTATGCCATAGACGGATGTACTGTGGGAGATGGCGCTCTGTTGCTCTTCGCCGCACACGCACACATATCACTGGTGTACAGGCAGAATCTGCTCTCATCACTAAAGACCACAGACCTCCATTCGGCTCTCCAGTCAACTCTTTCGCAGCACCACTGCATGCACGCAGCACGGCGTTCTTGCAGAAGTGGGAGTCTGGCTAGAGACATCCGTGCCCCCAGTCCTACAGCTAGCAAACGGCTACCAATGGTCCGTCTTTGCAAAGCTGGTGCCACTCTGGTCCTTATCCCTGCTGTGGATGCCGTACGATGGCTCAAAGCTTCTCATGAGATTTGACGGTCTTGGCGTGGAACAGTAGTGCGTGGGCGTCCAGAACCAGGTCTACGTGATTGCGTAAACTACTGCTGACAACATCGAGCCACCACAGAATCATTATGACCGATATGCGCCACGATAAGACCATCCAGCCCTTCTGTAAGTCCCATAATATCCGACCTCTGTCAAACTCCGTGAGTTGTTTCGCAGGAGCATGGTGGCGTATGCGAGGCATTGCAGTTGTCACCACACATACAGTCAACTCTTCCAGTACAAAGCAGATGTCAAACTGACGATTTCACGCAAATCTGGTCGGAACAATTCTTCTCTAGTAAGGGCATGGGAGCCACCCTGTACAACGTTCTTTTGGACGTATTGTCTTGCAATTTGAATCAAATTTTGTATGCTACGTATGTGCAAAATTTCCAATAAATCGACCCATTCCTTATAGACATTGCAATTTCTTTTGCCAGCAGTGTATGTGCTTCTAATCATCTAAGGTCCAATGAATATGTGCATGAGCCCAGGCGAGCAGTAGTTTCCGGTGGCCTGCTGTGAGTAAAGGCATTCTTGTCGGTCTTATGCCGCCATATCTCATCAGTACCAAATTTCGCTGCACTGACCTCGTAGACACTTTTCTAGTAAGTCCCTCATCGAATAATAGAGATAGTGACGCGTGTCTGTTATGAAGGACCATTCTGTTCAGATGTTGCTGGCCGCTGTCCTGACCATGATAGGAGGTAATGCATGAAATGAGGTAATCTCTGTACACCCTTCTTCGCACTGTGGATTGAGGAACGTTGAATGCCCGCACCACTTTAGAAATGGAATGTCCCATGCTTCTAGCTTCAACTTTCATTCCGCGTTCAAACTGATAATTTCTCGTCATGTAGCCATAAATACGTTTCAAGACATTTCAGACGACTGCTAATAGTCCAATTGACAGCACTGATACCACGCTCCCTATTTATACACTTTTTACGCGATGATAGCGACACCTGAAAATTTGCATAAGACGCTCCCAGGGACTTTTGACATAATTCTCCGTTCGTCTAGATTCAGTACAACCTTGCTTCAGTGAAACTACTCTCCAGTGAGACCTCGCTACAGTGAAACTTTAAACCAGTGACCCTATTTTAGACTCCCAGGACCAACCGGACCTCCTATTCTTTATTTTTTAATATGTTTTTTCTAATAATAAATTTGTTGAATTGTACGATCAAAAAATCATAATGGCTAAAAATAAATTTAAAATATACAAGTCTATTTATTTAGTTGTTCCAGTGAAATAATCATAACATGATATTTTTTTAACATATTTTTACAAAATGCATTTTTTAATATCTTTGGTGCTAAAAAATTGTTTTTTTAATTTTCAGCTGTATTTTTAATGCATTTCCGCTATTTTTGACGGGTTTCTGCTAGTTATTTACTATGCGCCATGTGGTCACACTGACGAATTTTATGACTTAACTAGCGGCCGTGTCCCCACACAGTCCCGTCCGATTATTGTTTCAATTGGGGATATAATTGTCATTTCTTATGTTGATATTAGTGATCATTATACTCTAGTTTGTAATTAGATATTGATTTAAAGATTAGCGTCTAATATGTACATTTTATACTACTTCCAGATACGTGTTTAATAAATGCTCTGGAATTAAATCGTAGAGGACTCAGAGTTGTGCCCGATGATTTGCAAACTCTATACGTTGAAGGTGATAAAATTGCAGTCGAATGTACATCAGGGAGACCGAGAACGACTCACCATTTCATGGTGTGTTCTTCTTATTATGAATGGAAATTTAACGGCTATATAATATGTTAAACCAGACGATATCGTTTCGTTCTATCTCTATTAAATCGAAAGGTATTTTGACGAGCTTCTAAAAGATTTAATTCTCCGATTATTGACTTTATTGACTATACAAATTACTTTCTAAGTAAATGAGATACACACTGTATTTCTTTGTTTTATTATCACTATCCTGTATATAGTATAATAAAGATTATTTTTTATGACGACTACAGTAATCTTATTTATGGAAATCGAAAGTTATAATGGTCCTCTATAAAAACGATGAGAACTTAGAATAAATTCCATTATCAAGTTGCGAAAGTTGTATGCTATCTGTCTGTCTGTAACTCTTAACTCCTCGAAGGCTATGAAAAATTATCAAAATCTGTTTTCGTCAATCAATTAATATGGTCCATGGCACGAAGTAATCGCAAATATAATCGAAATCGGTTGAATGGCCCTTGCACAAATGGTACCTTTTTTGACCCCACTTAGCAAATTCAATGCTAGGATATAGTAAGAAATAGATCAAACAAATCAAAACGACAAGCTATAAGCGATTATAACGTTATTAATCACTGTTTTCGTCAATCGATAAATATAGTTTCGCGCATGAACCATTTTGAAGATGGTCGTAATCGTTACAATGGCACGTGCTCTAATGGTACCCTTATGACACCCTCAAAAATTTTCAATGATAAGATATAGCAAATAGTATATCAAACAAATTGAAATAATAAAATAAGTGCGAATAAAATGGTATTATGTACGTTTTCTCTCCTGCATGCTCAATCGAGTTCATATTCGGAGATCTTGCTGGCCACCCCTTATGACACCCTCTAAAATTTTCAATGATAAGATATAGTAAGTAGTACATCAAGCAAGTCGAAATGATAAAATAAGAAAATATACGAGAATAATTACAAAGTTCGAAGATGGTTGAATTTCATTCAGTGGTATATGTTCTAATGACACCATTATACAGGGTGAAAATTAATTCCATTGCCAAAGTTGGAGAGATAGTAGGGATAGTTGGAACAAACAAATTTTCTTTATACCAGTTTTGCGAGAAAAATTTATTTACCAACACGGAACAGTTACAGCAGTTGTACAAAGTGTTTGTGTCGTTCCACACATGGCGGTTGTGGCAAATGAAGAGACCATCCTTGGTGAACTGTGCTTCATCAGAAACAAAACAAATTCACCAAACCCGGGATTGACGGCAACATTCCGAAGATACCAGTCGGAAAAGTGCACACGTAGTTGTAGTCGTTGGGTCGCAAAGCCTACACGGTCGGTTCGTGGTATGGATGTTGCCATTGTCATGCATGAAGTTCCAGATAATTGTTTGACTGGGCCTCACTGCATGTGCAACTGTACGGGTGCTTGCTGAGGGATCCTCTGCAAACCGTTGCAGTATCTCCTCTTCTACACATCCTGTTCTCATATGTCTTGGAGTTCTGCTGTAACTGTTCTGCGTTGGTAAATAAATTTTTCTCGCAAAACTGGTATAAAGAAAAGTTGTTTGTTTCGACTATCCCTACATCTCTCTAAGTTTGGCAGTGGAATTAATTTTCACCCTGTAGTACCATTAAACAATTTCAATGTTAAGCTATGCCATGAAATATATCAAACAGTTTGAAACGACATGTCATGAACGCATATATAAAAGTAATTAATAAATGTGAAGATGGTCAGTTTTTATTCAGAGGTATATGTTCTAATGATATCAAAATGGTAACATTTGGAAATTTTCAATGCAAAGATAAAGCAAGTAATATATCAAACGTCTGGTAACGTCCTGCCATGAACGAATATATAAGAATAATCACAAAGTTCGAAAACTACCGAATTTGAATCACTGGAACCTGTTTTTATAATTTCAAAAGCATTTCAAAAATTTTGGAAATATGTTTCAAAAATTTTGTGACAGCGATTAATTTAGGCTTTCGGTACTTAGTTATGTCATGCCTTAATGGTTTATTCATTAATAATTAAATATAGAAATAATTAAAATTAAACTTAGATACAGCGGGTGCCGTTTAATGTGATCATTTTCGGACCAAATCAAATTGATAAAAATAACCGAAGTTGAAATGAGGGGACACTGTAGGAACTTTGCATTACACTGTACAGTCCTTATTAGATTAAACAGTCTTTATACTTATTGTATAACTCTACAATAAATAAGGATACTAAATATAGTAAAAAAAATTCTTTATTTACTGTCTTGAAAGAATTGCCAGAAAAAGTCATTAATTGGTAATTTCCAGCTGGTTTTCGTCAGGAGATCATCAATATGACTTTCATAATGATAGTGCCAGGTAAAGTCTTCTGCCAATTGATTAACTCCTTTCCATAAATATCAACAACTTTGCGCATTTCAGTAGCAGTTCAAGGAATAGAACATTATTTATCACTCACCGGCGGCTCGTTCTGCTCTTCAGATGAAGACTCTTTGGAGGTAACAATTTTGCAGATTTCGTCCTCAGTAACCCTATCTGCGACATCCATATCTTCACCAATTGTTATCCAGGCTTCAAAATCACTTGCTGTCATATCTTTTGGTTGCTCAGAAATTTCAACAATATTTTATATTTCGTTACCAGTTTTTCAATCCCGCCATCTTTAAAACAATTTTGAATGGTTACCCCTAAGTTTGTTGCCATAATTTGTTAAAGATGTAACCCAGAATGCATATTTTTTGCCAACTCATTTGCACTTAAAATTTTCTGACCTTCCGTATTTCTTAAAATACTCGAACGCATTTTTCGGCGAGAGAAGATTTTACTGCATCTCGTATAATCGCCTGCTCACATAGCTGTATTGACGATGTCGTATTCCCTGGTAAGAATAAAATTTGATGAATAATAATAATTATTAACTGGAGATACGTCTCCAAGCATAGGTAATGATTGTTCAATTGAAAAATGGTAGGAAAAATTCTGCGACCCGGATTCGAACCAGGAACCTCGACTATCATGGCCGATGCCTCTACCAATTGGGCTATCGCAGACACCACGGACAGCCAAGCTGTCTCAAGGTGTCTTAAAGACAACCAAGTTGTCACGGTTGAAAGCCCAATGGGAGACGGGAATCTGGCCCGCAGATCGAGAATTTCTCCACTCCAAACCATCAGAAAGTTGATGAACTCACAAGTGAATAATAATAATTATTAACTGGAGATACGTCTCCAAGCATAGGTAATGATTTTGGTAGAGCCCAAAGTGACGTCACAAACACACTAAATGTGACTAATACAATTGATACTGTATTATTATTAATAAGAATTATATTTCAGATCTTAAGAATAATTAGGGCAGGATGCCAATGTGTTCTCATCTTGTGTCTGCTTTTTATTAGCAGTATCGAAATGAAGTGTCTCTATAACAGTTGCTTTAAATTACAAGTATTTTGCATTCCAATTTGCTAAGATTGAGATTTACAAGAGGTGTCTACAAGATACCAGGTTACCACCAAAGTTCTTGCCGTTTTTATGTTGCCATAAAAGGAAGTGATAGAAGATATGCAAATGAGTGTACAGTGTGGTTCAAAACCTGTCGGGGGGAGCAGGAAGGTTAGCCTGTATAAATATAGGGCTGTTGGGCATTCACATCAATCACATCTCGTAAAGAAGTGAAGACAAATGGAGGTATCGAAGAAGGTGGTTAGGTGTTGTTTGCTTTATGACTTCAAGGTGGGTTTGTTAGCAGTACCATCAAGAAATTCTGGTCGGGAGTATTTGCTATTTCTGATGAACCACGCAGTGGTCGACCACAAGCCTTAGATGACCAGGCCCTGAAAACGGCCATAGAGGGGGACAGCAGTTTAACATGTGGTGAACTTGCCAGACGGTATCAGGTTTCTGATGAAACAGTTAGACGTCACCTGCATAGCCTAAGAAAGACATACAATTTGACCAAATGGGTACAACACACATTGTCGGAATCCAACAAGAATCAACGAGTGACAGCCTGCATGTCGTTGCTTTCTCCACACGGTAACGCACCCATATTTAATCGAATACTTACCAGTGACGAAAAGAGGGCCTATATGGCACTCCTAAGCGTTCCAAATATTGGTTGTCACCGTGCCTCACCCCTCAAAGCCACCCCTACATCCACGCAAGATCAAGCTCTGCGTCTGGTGGGCTAGACGCCAAATGGTTCACTACGCTGTTATCAACTGGCCAAACCATCACTGCGGATCTGTACTCCCAGCAGTTGGACCGTGTGCAACGGGCATTGCAGCAGAAGGAGCCAGCAATGGTGAATCGCAAAGGGGTATTCTTCCTTCAAGACATGCCCGGTCACATTTGGCGCGGATGGCCAGGGAAACCATAGAACGGCTTGGCTGGGAAACTTTGTGTCATCCACCTTACTCACCAGGTCTTGCTCCAGTGGATTATCACCTTTTCCATTTTCTGGACAACCATATTCGTGGCAAATCCTACACCAATGATACAGTTCTGCGAAAGGCACTCACGGACTTCTTTGAGTCCAAGACCGCAAGTTTTACAGCCAGGGGATTGATCAACTGGAGACACATTGGCAGAAGGTGCTAGATGCCAATGGGGATTACTTTGGGGACTAGCGATACGCTACCTTTTGTGTACATCATTTTGTTTTCCGGAATTAAAAACGGCAAGAACTTTTGTGGTTACCTGGTAATTATTAAGACCTTTTTTCGGAAGCAAGATTACAAAGACCAATTGAATAACGAGTGTAGAAGGAAAGAAATACTAGACACAAACACCTGGAAAAGACGGTATCCTTACTCAAAACACAAAATTAATAGCGCCTTGATGTCGAGCGCACGGAGCTCCACCAAATTTACAAACTTCTCCCGAACTTAATGTTCTTCTCCTCGAAGAAGCGGAAGCCAATAAACAACTGCTCCTTTCTTGGTATATAAGCTGTCTCGTCGGCCAGTACGCTGAAGGGGCATGCCTCTTTTTTCGCATCTTCTATTATAAATCAACAAATTTCATTTTGGTTTTCAGGGGAGGTACAAGGGTATCTACAAATGTATGACGGTTTGGGTAAAATAAAATTTCAGTTTTATTGCTCTATGGCATTGAAATTTTACAGACATGTTCTGCGATTTATTACTTTTCTTAAGGCCAAATTCACCACCAAAATTAACACTATAATCAAGGAACAGCGCTACTTTTCGTATTCACCATGACAAAATTCTTGGATTAAGTACCCGGAGATTCTACCTTTCGTATTCAAATTCCTGGATTTGATTCACCGTTTGATTAGAGCTTGTCCGAGGATTACCCAGAGACATCAATTACCTTTTGAATCGAGAATTAACGCATGCGCATTTGGTTGAAACAAGATGACGACTCTACAGACATTTACGACGATTTATTATTTCTTCATGAATCTGATTTGTTTATGAAGAGTTGACCTTGAAAAGTATTTTCAGTTAGAAAGGATGACATACTTGTTTAGATTTTTATAGACACAACAAACTGCATAAAGATTTTGTTTTATCCAAGTCTCAGTTTTATTATAGCTGACATCAGTAAAATAAAAATGAACCATTAAGGAATGACATAACTGTCAGCGAATTTGGGGGCGATGGATACAGATGATAACGTTGATCATCATCCGCCCACCCCTGCTGCGAGATGTGGAACCAGTGAGCAACGATTGGCGGAAAGAACAGGGAAGGAGCCAATGAGGAGGAGGAGCGAGCGACGCGGGAGATACGTCGTTTCACGTGGAAAGAGCGAGAAGCACGAGAAGAAAAAGTATGGCCGTGATGGTGGGAGGACGGAGAAGATTGAAGCTGGTTTTCCCGAAGGAAAAAGTGAAAAGGGGACGAGGCAACTGAAGCCAACGAGGAGCGAGACGAAGAAATCGTCAGAGCACGATAGCAAGGACGGTCGCCCGCCTCCACGGAGGAGGAACGGAAGGGTTTCCACGACGTTATAACAAGGGACGACGCAGTAACGAGAGGAAACCCGAAACGAGGGAGCTCAAGCATAACCAGCCCGCCGCAAAGCCAGAGACGTTGGGAATCGGAGGACAGACGAAATCCTCAACAAAGAGTCCGCCACACTCCTGGCCAAGACGGCGGCAACGATTTGGCGAGAGACGAGAGGAAGGCCCGTCGTCAGCCAACCGCATCAGCTCGCTGCGAGGGAGACGACGTTACCGAAGCCGTATTTTCTACGGAGCAACGGAGCCACATATCGCCGCCGTAGCAGTGCCTAACGCCCGCAACGAGGGACGGACGGACGAGAGGATATTCCCGGAAAATATAGCAGGTAACGGGGGGTTTACGTTATCACGTGATACGCGGCCGCTTCGTTCATGGCTATCCAGGAAACCTTTACCCTGTAAGAGGATATTTACCGTTGACGAAACTATTCATAAGTACACATTAAGTAATTTAAGTATCCTTGCACTTCGCCCCTCAAAATTAACGCTGCCTTCTGTTTGTTTTTCTCTACTTGCAGCAGCAGCGCCCATTGCTCTCGCAACAATACTGCCCTACAATATGAAGGATTATCCCGAGCCCGCCATACAAATTGTACCACAGGTTGTGCAAGGCTGCAATACCATAGAAGTGGTGTAGTTAATCACCTGGTCTAGAGCTTTATATATTGGCATAAGTTACTGTCTGCTTTACGTTTATATGTTGATCTCAATTATAATATTTAGTCAGCTTAAATTGATTTATTAAAGTTTTGATGACATTCAATTTGGTAGGCTGTTTGTTCCCCCTCTCCTCAGAATCATAAGCGTGACAAATTTTAATTATTATCATAAACTTTGAAATCTCCATATACGTATTCCACTACGCACGTGAGAATAACCAAGTACCGAAATGTTAAACTAAACCATTCGCTGAACTATATTTTTAAACCGTCCTATGTTAACATTGGAAGTTTCTAATGGACCATAATGATACCATTAAACCACGTACCTTTGAAATAATTTCAACTATCAATAATATTACGTTATATTCATTCATGACACATCATTCCAAGTTGTTTGATATATTACATGCTATATTTTAGCATTGAAAGTTCCAATGAGCCATGATGATTCCACTAAACCAGGTTCCTTGAAAACAATTTTGACTACCATTAATTTCACTTTATATTCATTCTTGACACATCATTCCAAGTCGTTTGATATATTACATGCCATATTTTAGCAATGAAAATTTTTGAGGGTGTCATAAGGGTAATATTAGAGCACGTGTTATTGTTTCGATTTCAACCATTTTCAAAATGGTTCATTCCCGGAACCTTATTCATTAATTGGCCAAAACAGTAATTTATATCCGCTTCTATTTCGTCATTACGATTTGTTTGATATATCTCTCCATTGAAAATTGCTAGGTGGGGTCGTAGAGGTACCATTTGTGCACGTGCTATTAAACAGATTTAGATAATATTTGTGATTGATTCGTGCCATGCACCATGTTCATCGACTGACGAAAATAATAATGAATAACCACAACTATATCGTCATTACGATTTGTTTAATATATTACTCAATATATCTTCCCATTGAAAATTGCTAGGCGGGAAAATAGAGGTACCATTTATGCGCGTGCCAATGAACCGATTTAGATAATATTTGTAAGTAGTTCGTGCCATGAACCATATTCATCGACTGACGAAAACAAATTTTGAAAATCTTTCATAGCTTCGGAGGAGTTTGAGTTACATACAGACAGACGGACGGACAGACAGACGGATAGACAGACAGACAGACACGTTTCCCCACACTAATAGCATAAAGCACCTTTCGGTACTTAATAAATCTCACAAGTAAACAATCTTGCTCCTTGAAGTCCTTGAGTTATATAGCAACTCAATTTAAGTTCAATTTCTGCTTTTTATATCCTTCGTTAACGCTGTGAATACCGGTATCAGCTTTTCTTAAAAGTAAAACTTGGCAGGTCTGTTTAGGAGAGGCTGGGTACGGTTGAAAAAAAGGACGGTTAAAACAAGATTTAATATCTCAAACCGTGTGGGATAAGGCAACACCACCTAGAAAGAAAGCTTCACAACTGAAAAGTCATGCATTGTTACATCATAAGTCGACCAAATTTAGGGCTTATTATTGGTAGAAATACGAATGCAGCAGTGTCCAAGGGACGAACGAAGCGGACAGGACGTTTGAACTTCGTGTCGCCCCTTGCACACTCACCTTACTACACACGGCCCGAAAGATACTAACTCTGTTTCAACCTTGTTTTGTTTCAGCCGTACCCAGCCTCCGCTATCGCTTAATGAGCAGTTATACGCTGAACGACCAATTTATTAGAGACACCCCGCTAATATCGTGTTGCGCCTCCTTTAGCGGCGAGAACTGCCTGAATACGTGTTGGCATGGGTTCAACAAGGTGTTGAAACCGTTGCGGAGGAATAGCAGCCCAGGCTAACATCACAGCGTCCCGTAATTGGTGCAGGGTGGACGGAAGTGTGGGAAGGCGTGGGATGGTTCTCTCCACTTCATCCCATAAATGCTCGATCACGTTGAAATCGGGCTACCGAGCTGGCCACTGAAGAAGATGGAAGTCCGCGTCATGTTCCTCGAACCAGTCCAAGACCATTCGAGCACAGTGACAGGGAGCATTTTTCCTGCTGAAAATATCCGTCACCACCAGGGAACACAGTGATCATGAACGGGTGCACATGATCGGCAATAATGTTCAGGTAGGCATTCGGGGATGTGTCTACGGATATCAGAGAACCCAGTGTGTCCCAAGAGAAGACACCCCAGACCAGCACTCCTCCTCCGCCCGCCTATACGGTTGTCTGCGCCAGATGCGCGGCCTGTCGTCCGCAAGATGAAGTAGGAACCGCGATTCGTCAGACCAGGCGACCTTCTTCCACTTATCCAGAGTCCAGTGGCGATGCCTGTGTCCTCATAGCAAGTGCGCTTTCCTATTTTGCGGCGACAGCGACAGTGTCCGTAATGGCCGCCTGTTGTTAAACCCAACTCGTGCAAGGTGCGCCGCACCGTGTACTCCGAAATGAGTTGGGATGCTCCCTCATTGAACTGCGCTGCAATTTGTTGGACTGCTGCTGTGGATGATTCGTGCCAGTCGCCGTTGGCCTCGTTCATCCACGGCCCTGCTTCGTCCGGAGTTGTGTTTTGTTGGAGGTTGTTTTTTGGCATAATTGCCATTCACGGAATACCCTTGATACTGTTGCACGGGAAAACCCGAGGAGGTTCGCGGTTTGCGAAATGCTCAACTGCGCCCGTCGAGCTCCAACAATCATTCCTCATTCAAAGTCGGTCAAATCCTTGGATTTGCCCATATTCAGTCCACTTCTGCTGCTAATCGCAACTTGCGATCCAATGCATCCCTTTTATACACCGCTTCGGCCTGTTCCATTGTTTGGTTGTCACTGAGAGGCCGATCCATTTTCCGTAAGAGGTGTCTCTAATAAACTGGTCGTTCAATGTATAGACATTTCAAATTCAAAAGCAAAAACTATAACTGCCTTTCATTTTCCGCATCATAGTCTGCGTGTCACCGTGAATCAGAATGAGTGCTTACAAGAATCGTGAATTCGTTCGAAAATCAGTTAGTCTATGGTTGTTGAATACGAAATATGATCCTGAATGAAGTAATTCTGAATCGTGAATTAATTGATATAGTAATAGTTTAAATCCTCGTTTGATGATTACGGCCGTAAAACTTCAACATGTGCACCGTTGCGCGAAACAGGAAGTTCATATTTGACGTATATTGCTTCTCACGTGTTTGCATCTCTAACGTGATGATTTGAATGGCTGCGATGATTTTGAAATAAATCTGGCGGAATCAGATCCAGAAAGTTGGGAGGCCATGATATGTGCTTTTGTCGTTCACATCAATTGTCCTTAAAAACTGCATTCAGAAGGTTGCGGACTTCTCGAAACCAGCGGTGGGGCGCCATCCTGTTAGTAGACCATTTTCGAAATATATTGAATTTACGACAGCACATAGTGTCAACATTTCCGAATACGATTGCCAATCAATTCTTTCCCCTAGGAAGAAAAAGGCCAGACGATGCTAGTCCTCATGATGCCACACAACAGGTTAACCTTTAAGGAAGCATTTATTATTGCAAATTTTTTTTAAGAATACAAAATTACTTATACATGAAACAAAAAGGGAAATCTGCCATATAAGCCAAATTCTGTGGTTCAACGAAGACACTGGTATTGGTTTTGATTTTTCTGGGTTTTTTTTTTCACATGGTTTAATTTATCAACCATAGTAATACACTATCTATCAAAAAGTAATAGGACATTTTCGATTTTTGACGTTTTGTTGAATATCTAGAAAAATACTTGACGAATTAACATGAAACTTCAGGGATGTAAAGACCATGTAACACCTCATATAGGGGTTTTCAGAGAAGGTTTTCTCCCGAAGGCTAATAGGGGACGAGTAACAAAGTGAACCAAAAGAGTAATGTTTGGGACCGCTGTAAAAAATAATGCTTTAAATACGTTGTAGCTGTAGCATATGATTATGAGGCTTATTTTATTTATCTTTGTTCATTTGTATGAGAATAGCACGTACATTAATGGAGATATAAAGGTTTCTTTAAAAAAATCGAACTTTTCTCGTAAGTTTTTTGTTTATAACATGCAAGGTTTAACCCAATGCAATACCATTTTTCAGGAAAATTGACAAACTACTGTAGAGACAAAACCTTGCAATCAGAATATAAAAATATTAAATATTTGATGAAATTTGAGCATTTTTACTAAATAATGTTTAACTGCGCATGCGCAAGCGTTACCAAAATATATCTTGCATAATTTATTAGCGAAATGTATAGAGGTACTCTTTTAAAAACCCCAAGCAAATATCTTGAAATTTCAGAAAAATATCTTATAGAATTAGTAGAATTTCAGTTCCTCTCAGCGTAAGGAGAAGAAGTTGACAATGATGTCCGGTCCAAAAATAAAAATTTGGAGAAAACCCCTTATCGTATTATGTATTTTTGAGAGCAACTGAAATTCAACTCATTCTATCCACGATAGCTTTCTGAATTTTCACGATATTTGCTTGGGCTTTTTATAACAGTATCTCTATACATTTGACTAATAAATTATGCAAAAGACATTTTGGTAAACGTCCAGACGACTGGCGAAAATTTGTGTGTTTGGTAAGGAAAGGGACAAAAGGAAAGATTAAGGAACTAGTATTGGTCAGAGATACTTTGCAGCTAAAAGACAAAGTGCTATCTGGGCGTTGGAACATCTGAACAACTGGAGCTTCGTCTAGAGCAGGAGAGCCTAAAAGCTTACTTACAGGAGATGGGAAATTTCGAAGCTAAGATGGGTCTAAAGTATCCGGTGATGTTCCCCGCTGATGAAGATGGATATCATTTTAATCTGAGGCAGGTCAACAAGAAGCTAAATAAAGTCCCGGGCGACGCCGGGTTCTCAGCTAATATTTAATACTAGCAAAGGTACCCGGCGTTGCCCGGGATAATTACTTGGATGTAAACAGAACAATCTCAAAAAATTAAATTAAATTTTGC